>ML806663.1:158563-168726 GCA_009831015.1 Picea engelmannii
GCGGCCACTTGGAGCAGTTTATTAATGCAAAGAAAAAGATTACAGAGAGATTTTACAAGAGAGTTTCTCACAATCGATCATCGGAAAATGACCCTCCATGCTCTTTAAATAGAGATCATGGACCAATCAGGTGTTAAGCCACGTATCAATGGTTGTTAAGATCGAGGAGAGTATGAACCGTCGGATCACTCTATGTCGGGAACATATCGTGACCGTCGAATTTCCTAACTACAAATGCATACTAATGCATACTAAAGAAACACACTAAGAAACACACTTTTACCTAACGACATATTAGACCAAGTAGATCTTAACTAACTCCTAAGTGTCTAAATATCCTAACACTCCTCGTAGGTGTTGGCGTATGGGAATCTATGTTGTTCCATCGGGGTCGCGTAAATCTCTCTTATCTCTACCGCATTGGCACTTGAATAGACTGACACTTAACTGTTGCAGCATAGCTCGATCTTTGATCGGGTGTTCCATAAATTGTCACACCTGACTTGACTCGACCCATGCTGAGTCTTGCTCGATGTGAAATTTGACTATGTTGCACAAATCGACAAAATCATTAGGTGTTCCAAACTCGGGGAGTCCAATGTCTTTCATCACCCGATTGAGCTTGATTCAGTTTTTCTCGCACCTGGCCCATTTCTCTTGGACTTATCGGTGAGGTTCCCAAGCCATTTTTTCCAAATACTCGGTCGATTTCCTTATGCGATCAAGATTGCTTTCTTTCAACACCCGAATGTTTTGTTTTTTTGTATCTCAGCCCTCTTGGACTGCACCAATGTAGTCGACTCTCTCCATGGCTTGTTGCGCTTTCTCGTACCACCACTCCATATCTTTGCAGGTCGCAAGTGCCATGATTGTGTCTTCCTGGAGCTCGAACATCCTTACAGTGAATAGGTGTTTCTCATCTGTGACCTTGTTGTAGGCCTCCTGAAAATCACTCCTTAGAAACACCGCAACCTGTGTGGTGTCCTGATAGTATTTCTCCAAGTGGCACAAATGTTCGAATTCCTTCAGGGAAGTGGCCATCTCCTCTTCATCTCTTTTAGCTCTGTTCAGGGTGGCATCTTTGATCACCATCCCTGGACCGATGAGTTTGGATGTTTTAGCATGCTCTGTGTTGATTAGAAGTTCCTCCATGGTGATGAGGATGGAGCGATCTAAAGTGATCCTCCTCTTCTTTGTGGTTATTTAGATGATAGCCTTCCTTTTCCGATCATAAGTTATAGCATGCATGTCAGCTACTTCATCCACATGTTCAAGAATCTGTTGATCCCCCCATGTGAGTGTATTCCCTAAACTCTCGACAGTATATACTTGTTTAAGGTTGGGTTCTCGAACTTCCTCCCTTTGTTCTGAAGGCCCGGCTTCTGTATGTTACTCATCGGGGGTTTGGGTATCAATTGAAACTAAGGCATCAGAGATATGATGGGTAATTACGTGGTCATCGGTCGTTCAAACGTCGATTTCTTGTTGTGGAATTTATTCACTTTGTTCACCCGACTCTGGCTCGTCCTTCGGGTTATCCACTTGAGTTTCTGGTGCATTGGACAGCTGAGTGTCTGAGGCACTTTCGACTTCTTGTTCACTCTATGGAAGCCCCTGACTTTGAGAATCAGGAACCGGGGAAGATTTCTTCTCTGGCTCTTTTTCCTCTTTGATGTGTACTAGGGTTACAAGAGATACCTCCGGGATCTCATCATCATCATATATCATTATCATCTCGCTTAAGGGGTTTGACATAATTGTCCTCCCTGATGTTTCGACTGTCTCTGGTTGAGCCGAAACACCTATCGGTGATCCGACAGGTGGCGTTGTAAACTCAAAGTCGTCTAACCTAGTAATTTCATCAAGATCTATAAATTCAGGGCCGCTTGGGCCCGCCTAGCTTCTATCTGGATTGTCTTCAGGGAGCCTTGCCATGTTTAAGATGTTCGGTTCATCTTGCAGTAGATCAATTTTCCATTGCACATATTCTAACATGAGTAACCCCCTCTCTCGCGTGTCCTGAGCCTCGGGGGAACTTATATCTTACACTAGGGTTACTCCGACCGCTATCTTTTATTCTCTGGCCCTGAGGGCTCCTTGAGCCAATTATTCTATGATTGTTTCCTGTTCATCCAGAATCATGGCTCTGAACTTGGTCATTTTAGGGTCGGCCATCCTTGCCGCCACTTCATCACAGTCTTGGGCATTTTCGGTGACGACCTCATCTTCGAATTTTTCATGGGCATATGGCCAGCAGGAAAACACTTGTGATGTGTGCTTCAAGACTAGACCCCTTGGGTCATGTATGAAGAAACGGTCGGTCTCGAATCCGAACTCCAATTGGCTCGGTCCTTCCTGCTTGGCTTGAACAATGTCTTTTACTAGGTAGAAGCCTATATGGAATCCATAAGGTATAAATGTTGGCTTCTTATCTTTCACCAGGGTAGCGTTGTAACCTTCCAGGATGGTCTAGTAGCATATTTCTCCCATAAAAAGTCAGTCGGGGACATGTGCTAGTAGGATATGAGGTGCTCCAGTGGCCCCAAATACCCTAATGTAGGTATCGTGTTCGTTCAGATACCAGTGGCCAAATTTTTCTATCACCTTTTTTCCCGCAACCGATAGCCTTGGACACTCCTTCTTGAAAAGAATAAAATGAATGTGCGCGATGAATTCATCCCAGATGAGGGAGTAGGATTTTTGTACCCGTTCTCCCATAAGACGCTTAAATATACATGGACTGAGAGTTTTGAGACGTGCCATCTCAAGTTCATTTCGACAAAGATATTTATGGCACAGATGACGTCCAATAAATAAGAAGCCATGTAGAAGGATGGAGTCTCTCCTTCTTTCGGCGTCTGATCCTGTTGTATGCAAATGCTCAGCTATTTGGAAATGATGGCACCCCAGTTAAAACCGCTCCCAGAAATGGCTACTGTGTAAGCTAGAGGCATCCATGCCTCTGAAAATCTGGAGTAGTCTTTCTCCCCATACAACCGGCAGATGAGGACCATTAGATAGATATTCGACTCCCTTAAGTTGGTCATTTCAAACCATCTAGAGGTCTGATTGGTGTATGTTTTTTCCTCTATCAACCATGAAGCCATCACCCGACCGGTTTCATGGCGCTCATAGAATTTTACGATGAAATCGGTGTTCAGTCGCTCCTCTGGGTCTTTGATCTTGTAATAATTCTTCACCTCTACCGGAAGGAAAACCCCGACACACTCACCATTGTCGTCGTTGATCAGGAACTTATGTCTGTCTGTGTGGTCGATGAGCCACTTCAGGAGTTCTATGAAGGGGAACACTGGAGTTCTACTGGACACCATGTGCAGGTAGGACTGTCAAATGTTTGGAAAAACTTCGACGTCAAGCTTCCTCTTATCGAGATCATTGTGCGGGATATATTTTGGAAATTCTTCCTGGCTGATCTTCTTGAAGAGTTCTCCCCAGTGCGGGGGTACTGCCTTGGTCCCTTTGTTTGCCTCTATGTCTCCAAATGTCGGGGTTTTATTGAAAGCCTTATTTGTATATGTCCTAATGATAGGTTCTGACCTTGGAGAAAATTCTAATTGCTTTACGACCATTGGGGAAGAGCCTTCTCCTACCTCTTTTTATTTTAGTTTTTACGCCCTTGGCGACCGCCTGGTGGTTGGTTTTCTTGGAGGCATTGTTCCTACAATCGAAACACTCTTTTAGGGCCTGTGTACAGAGTGACATTGGATAAAAATGTATATATGAAGTGAAAACACAGAAAATCCAGACTGGTACATACCTGTAACTCTTGTTAACCCTTGTTGTTTGATACTCACAGGATCTCAGAATATTTTGAATTGCTCATCTCACTCCTCTGGATGCTCTGAAACTCCTTTGCACGTAGAATGGTCTTGTTTACAATGGCTCAAGAGAATTTAAACTAGGAAGAGCTTACCGTGTCGCATCGAACAATTAATTTGGGTGATGAGTGAAATTCAAACAATCTACCGCCAAATCTCTGCAATTTAATTCATCATGGGTTGACGGCGGAGGCGCGGAGGGTGATGTGTTCTATCGGTAATTTCAAACGGCCTTTTGATTTGCACATGAAGTAAAAACTAATGCGAGATTTGGAATTAATTAGTTCCTTAAATGCTCTGAATCTAAACGTATCTTGCGTTAAAATGTCCCATCGTGTCGCTTTCCTAGTGGGAAAATCAGGGATCGACAATGTGTTATGGATGTTTCCGTTGATATTCCAACGACGAAAACCTCTGACGTCGATCGTTTTCATCGTACAATGTTGATGTGGTGAAACTGTCTTGGGACACGTGGCAATGAAGACTAGAAACCTAACTCCCGAGTATTAGTTGGACTCGAGACTTTCTTCCATTTGTGCGTTCTTAAACTAAACCTGGGATCGCAAATGCCGAAAAGGTATCAGGGATCGACGATCGGGGATAAACCTATCGTGTATTTTTCTTTGAGTTTGCATCTTCGAAAAAATGTCGATACCGATACGTTTCAAGAATCGATGATCGGGGGACATTCCTTAGCGTGGTCGCAATGTTCGTCATGATTTGGTTTTCTTTGATTCTGACCAGCACATCGGTGATATTGTTTCCTTTCCTTTTAAACATTACTCCCTTCACCTTTTAAAGACACCTAAGGGGATCGACTATCGGCGATTTCCATAGGTGATACTCATTGTGAAACAAAATCTTTCTTTCGCCAATGTCGGTGAATATTGACACTCGACGACTGAGGTTTTTTCAAGTGATTCTTTTACACATCTTAATTCCTTCCAATGCCGAATTTTGAAGCACATCCGGTGAAGTGCTTTGGCTATTTGATTCCTTGTTTCTTCAATTCATGGGGTTTTCACAAGTTAGACAAACTTGAAAATCTAGCAAGAGTCAAGAGAATAAGCAAAGAAAAACCTTTCTCAAAAGAAAATTTAATTCAGACAATGCAAAGATTAAGTGGTACCCAAAAAGTGAAAAAATTGGCATAGGCTTTTTAGGGTATGTTGAGTACTCAACAGAGCCATCACACGTGGTCTTGAAGAAAAATTACATTTGAATCAAAAGACTTAACCAGTCATTTAAGGGCTAACAATTTGGAGGCACCCCTGACCCCACAAACATTAAAAGATAATAAAATCATGTATTCACATTTGAACGGGCATTCCTTGCTCTAAGGGCCAAAAAATAGTTGTTTGTTTTCCACTCTAGATATCCTTCTCTGCTTGAAATTGTATAAGCGAAAGACACGACTTACATCCCACCTCGGATCCATCCACCTTACTTAAAGTGATACCTCCATTAATAACATTGTCCACTTTTTGAGTTTGATGAGAGCGAAGCAGATAACCAGAGAAGTGGGAAGGGCTTAATTGACTAATGGGTCTTGACCCAGGAACAATGTTTTTAACTTGTTATAGGGAGTAGGGAGAGGGGGGAAATTTT
Organism: Picea engelmannii; assembly: GCA_009831015.1. Lineage (NCBI taxonomy): Eukaryota > Viridiplantae > Streptophyta > Pinopsida > Pinales > Pinaceae > Picea > Picea engelmannii. The sequence continues at coordinate 164,011 of ML806663.1, forward strand.
CAGAATGTAGAACATCCTCATGCAACGTCCTGACCACCATCATACAAATTGTTGGCTCATGATGCAAGTGGGGAGAAGAGGACCGGTCAAAAAGGGTAGGGTGGGAGACAAAGAAGGACCAAGAGCAAGAGAAACACTACCCTTGGGTGAAACCTCAAGAACCAAAGGAAGGAAAGGAGAGCAAAGACACTTACCCGAAGAATATATGCCTGAATTTGGCAATGCTTTTGAGCCTTCGAGCACGACTGTCTTATCGAAGGGACTAGTCTGCATTGGAACCTCCTCGAGATGCATGTTCTCTTCACCTGAATAAGAGCATACTGCTTTAGGTTTCAAAAAAAAATTGGGAGGCAACCTCTACCTAGATTGATATGGAAATCTATCCAAAGTGTGCTCGACCTGATGGCATCCATAGCATCTAAACGGAACTCACCAATAGTCAATATGTTTCATCCACGAATGACCTTCTACAACCCGCTCAATTTCTTCCAGCATGCCCTCTTCCAGGTTTACCTCCACCTGCAACAAGCCCATATATAGTCCACTTTAGTATTCTATCCTTCTTCCAACCTGAAGAACCTTTCCACCTTGTTGTCATTAAACTCCAAAATTTCTTTGTATAGGGATGACAATGGAAACTCGAGAAGGATGACCCATAAAACCAGAGAATAGATTGGTTCACGATATCCAAATAGAAAATATCTCCAATGGTGAATTTTTCGTCCCTGAAGTCTAGCCCAACAATATCCATCGCATGCCACAAAGTCTATCATAAACCATGCCTCAAAACCATTGCAAAGGATGAAGACCAACTGAAAAACCAAACCTTTCTTACTGCGAGAGTGGAGGCCACAGGGTAAGGATACCTTCAAAGCGAAAAACCACATACCCCCGTATATATAATAATGATTTATATGACTACTTAGTACAAAATTATTTAACATTATGACATATGGGTAATATACGTTAGGTATATTACAAATATAGTTAAGATGCCTAATCTTGAAGCCTTTGATATTCATCGATAAAACATTAACTTATAGGTTAGTAGCATGCTAGAGAAAGTGTGGTGTCAAATTATAATAGTGCTAAGGTGGAGGAATTGGTAATATGTCTCCCTTCAATTTAAGTGTTGAAAATTCATCATTAATTGAAAGGTGGGACATTTTGTTGCATTGTAAATAAAACACTATACTTGCCTCAAATTGTTTTTAACTAGGACTACAAATATTTGTATTAATATGTGGCCAAAAATGACAAAAAGTTACAGAGATAGTAGGCTTTTTATTTCAAGAAAGTATTCAGCGACATCATTGGACGCCCCCCCTATCATCTATCCATTTCATTCTCACTCTTGATGCAGCTATATAAATACTAATAAGACTAGTATAGATCATGTAAAAAACATTCAAAATACATATGGATTTGTAATACATTTGAGAAATTTGTTACTTCATATTTGCCTCTAGATGGATGGTAGTACGACTCTTTCCTTTTGGCTCATTGAGTTGTGATCCAGAATCTCCTTCTTTGTATCTTCTGCTTGTCCTTGTGTCTGTTGAATCGTGGTGTATGAGGTGTAATCTTCACTTGTGTAATGAACATAACATTTTATCTTATAGCAATCAATTTCACATCTGAAATTTTTCCCTGTGGGCTTCGAGGATACCAATTATATTGTTAAACTTCTCTTGTTGTTTCACTTCTAGATTAAGAAATATTTTTGAGAGGGTTCTTAGCGATATTCCATTATATTATAAAATCTCTTAATGCCTTTGTAGTTCCTTGTGAATACCTTCGAGACCTCTTGGTTCCATGCTCCTCCAAAACCATGAATGAACACTCTATATCCCACTGAAACCTCTAAATACCTATATGTCCCGAGAGGGACCAAGTGTCCCCTTATGAAGAGTGAGAAGAAGAACAGAGAGGTGAAGCCACCGATTCCAAACTATTTTATCAAAGCAAGAAACTTGACTTTGGATAAATGTTCGAACATAAACTATAGAGATGAGATCACCTTCAATCCAAACAAAATCCACATGCATCCCACATGCCAAGTCACCTAGAAAATCTAACCAATAGTTCAAAGTGCCAATACATCATACCCATAAAAATGAATAAGTGGTAGACTGGACATAGAGGTTGAGAGAGGATTTCCCAAACTTCTCCCTCCATGGGTTAGACTTGCTCCAAAGTGATAAAACTGAGCATGACTGAAAATTTCTGAAAATAAAAATAGAGTGGAAAAGCCACCAAATCGAGACTATATCATTAGAGTAAGAAGCTTGGCTTTAAGTAGCGGTTCGATCATTTAAAACAAATTATCCATTGGGAAAGGGATCAAACATCCCACAACTCAGGTCACCTTGCGTAGCCAACCCACAGGTCGATATGCCAAATCAACATACCCAACAATAATTAACCATCCATATGAAGGGAATTATAAAGGACTCCTGAGGATCCTCCCTCCACAAAATGGACCAACCCCAAAACAGAGAAACTAACTAGAGTAAAAGAGGACAATGTTGAGAATTCTAGAAAGAAAATTCCATAAGATTTTAACGCTTATTCAAGACATTGAATGATGGAACTCTACGACCAAGAGAGAATAACCTTTCTAATTCACCAACCTTCTCTCCCAATTTCTAGCAAATAAGGGAGATTTCTGCACTCCAAGAGATCCATCAACGATTATAGAGTTCCAAACATTGATTTTGTTTATCCCACCTTCTTAACAAAGAGTGAATCGAGAGTGAATCCACAGGTCGATATGCCAAATCAATAGACCCAACAATAATTAACAAGCTAGATGAAGGGAATTAGAAAGGACTTCCCAAGATCCTCCCTCCACAAAATGAACCAGCCCCAAAACAGAGAAACTAATTGGAGTGAAAGAGGACAGTGTTGAGAATTCTAGAAAGCAAATTCCATAAGATTTTAGCGCTTATTCGGGACACTGAATGATGGATCTCTATGGCCAAGAGAGAAAAACCTTTCCAATTCACCAACCTTCTCTCCTAATTTCTAGCAAAGAAGGGAGACCTCTACACTCCAAGAGATCCCTCAACAATTAGAGAGTTCTAGACATCAATTTTGTTTATCCCACCTTCACAACAAAGAGTGAATTCAGAGGGAATAAACAATGAATTCCCCATTAACTTGCCCATGGCACTTTGGGTGGGATGTGATATTGAATATCTGCCCCTCTCTCTTGACCCTTGCATTCTTGTAATGATGTCTTTGTGGTCTAGACACGTCATGCGTAATAGATGTCAATGAAAAAGTTAAACTTAGGGGATGAAGGAGAAAGTAACACCCCCATTTTTCTTCAAGGTTCCTTGAGACATGCCCGAGGCTTCTCTAACCATATTGTCTGCCTTGTCATTGTTTTCTCGTAAGACATGGAAAAGAGAGTATTAGTTCAAATTCTGAGTGAGTTTTGTTATTCTGACAAGAATTGAAGCCAATTAGAAGTCCTTTAGGGGTTCTTTGAATGCTAGAGACTTGATAATAATCCTTTAGCCTCCGATGATTTTCAATTCCCTTATCCCCATGCTAATGACAATGGACATCCCTTGAAGAAGGGTGTATGCCTTCACTTGATTGTTTATCATGATTCAGAACCCCCAAGCATAGGCAGTTACTTGGTTTCCTTCAAGGGCATAAATGACCCCTCTCGCTCTTGCCACCCCTGGATTTCCTTTCCATGCTCCATCAAAAAAGAGGATTGATGTGCTTTGTCTTGTTTTCCATTCTTCAAACTCTTGCTTCCGAAACCAGATTTGCCAATTGAAAGGGGATTTGGTCATTCTAGTTTTAGAGTTTATTGAGATTTCTCCAAATTGTCTCATCCAACCCATTTCTTCATTATCTAGAGGTTTCTTCTTCTACATGAGTGTGGTTTTTTAGTGTGGGGTCTCCATCATAAGTCTTTTTTCTTTATTAACCACACTCATTAGATTTTCTGAAGTTTGATTGAATATTATTATAATTTTGGCTAACCAGAGCTTCCAAAGAATTTACTTTGGCAAAGCTATCTAGATCCACCTAAAGAGATGTCTATATTTAAAATATCCCTTGTACTTTCTATTCCATTTTGTGAAAGCCTTGTTCCAACATGTTGGTCTGCAGATTTTGTCGGTGAGTCTTGAAAACGCTAAATCCCAAACCTCTGTTGCAAAGGGGTAGGTTAGAAATAAATGTTTACCGATTTCCTCTGATTTCTTGCACATTACACACTAATTTGAGCCATGTTTCCCTCTTTCTTTGAGGTTCTCAACAGTTAGGACTCTTCAATGCACAAACAACCAACACAAGACATTTATTTTTTGGAGGCCATCTAAAGACCATACCTTGTTCCAAATTGCAGATTTTTTAGGCAGGGGGAGAGATTGAAGCTAATATATGTATCCCTCCTTGAATGTAAATCCCTTAGTTACTGATCTATGTTGATCCAAATCCTTAGATTTTGAGGCACATATCCTTTAAGCTGGGAGATTAAACTAGGTAAGAGAGGTTGTAGGAGCAGGGGAGGGTTATCAAAGTGTCAATCTGCCCATTCTCTCGAGGCCTATGACCATTTGGATATGTCATAGAGAGTAAGAATATTTGTATCTTCCATTCAGTGCTTAAGAGGTGATAGATATACACTATTTTCGAGTGGTTGATGCCCCATTATGTTGTCCTTCCATATTCTTATTTCTCTGTCATTTC
>ML806664.1:0-13834 GCA_009831015.1 Picea engelmannii
GTGCTATACGAAATACTACTGTCATTTAGAAATTTGTATTCTTTTGTCATCAGTGCTATATGAAAAGCTATGTCTTTTACAAATCCTTTGTCATATTGTATTTTTGTGTACTTATGATGACAGTTTTCACCAAAGAAAGGGTCACCTAGATGTATATTTCAATCAAGAATTAGCATTAACTTTCAGGTTTGGTTGTCAGGCATATTGCGATATATTTCAGTGAAGATTGAGCTTTAGGTTTCAAGTTTGATTGTCAGGCATAATACAATACCTAGAGCCACAGATATTCTTTTTCAACGCAAGAGGGAGCTGCGGAGAAGCAAGTCCCTACCTTTTGGGCAGGGAGTGAGTGTCGGTTCTGGTGTAGGTGATATCAGACTCAACCCCGGCCCCTTCCTTGCATGTTACATAAGGCACTGCCAGGCACCCATGCCAGCCAGTAATTGTAACGTCCTGCCTGTTGCCTAGGAAAGTAATAGTTGACAGACCCTGCCTGTTGCCAAAGACGAAATAAGTCTAATTAGTTAGACAAAGGCGGGCCAAGGAGAGAAATCTGCTTCGTTAGAGCGGGTAAATACTAAATACTTCGTGAAACAAGGTTAGAGCCTACGAATCTGTGTTTTCTACAAAAGTTGTATCTATCTCACCTTCCTATTTTATGGATTAGATAATCATTCAAGTAGAATAACATAACAATATAACAAATGATAAATCATAATATTATAGAATCAGGTTTACAATCTATGCATAAAAAAAAAAATTATTATAAAATAAACAGTTAGCTCCTCTTAATTGAAAGCTTACAACAATTTATTTTTGAAAATTACTTATACATTTTGCATGCTTAAAAAAAAAATTATTATAAAATAAACAGTTAGCTCCTCTTAATTGAAAGCTTACAACAATTTATTTTTGAAAATTACTTATACATTTTGCATGCTTTATTTAATTAGACAATTATATCTAAACACTAACGAACAGAAACAAAAACTGCAAATAGATTGCATCATGTCTCATTCACAATACTGCATCAATTACCAACAAGGTGCAGGTTGGCGTGGCTGCTCAATTTAAAAGAAAAAAAAATTCTTTGAAACACGAACCTGCATAGAGAAACAAGATGTCTCATTGACAATACTGCATCAATTACCAAGGTGCAGGTTGGCGTGGCTGCTCAATTTAAAAGAAAAAAAAATTCTTTGAAACACGAACCTGCATAGAGAAACAAGAATAACCTGTAATAATAGATGAAAAAAAAGTAAAAGTCTGGGTAAAGGCTTTACCCTTCTTGGTAAACCATGACACAGCATGTAGAATTATTTTATCCCGGATAGTTGAACTGCAACATAAACACGAAAACCTAGCACATCATGAACATATTAACAAGTAAACAAAGTTTTGTCTTCGAAAAATGTTAAAAGTAGCAAAATCCCATTTCCAAGCAAGAGGCCCACCCAATGTCATATTCATGCATAGTCATGCTCCATCAGATCCTCCGGGTTCTCAGCCTACAGATAAAAAACAATCAAAGTGGATATGACTACTTCATTCTATGAGATACCAGTGACTTCAATATCAGCTAAAGCACTGTCCAATAGATAAAACTGACCTTTAGCATCAGCAGCCACTAAAAGGTATATAATGCCACCATCCTCTTTACAGCAAATCTCATGTTAATCTCAGTGTAGAAACTGCTAACTACTTACAGTTTATTCATGGAATTCCTCGTCATCATCAGGAACTTGTGGTGAACTAAAGAAATTAAAGAAGCTTTCACATTGTTCCATTTTTGTCACGGGCTTCGCATTTTTGGCTCCTCTCTTTGGCTTTTCTTCATAAGCTTTTGTGTTACATTTTTTCACGGATACCAGTCAATCTCTGTCCTACAGAGTGAGCAGATCCCGTTAACTATTGTTGCACTGAATTCCAAATGAAAACCCTAATGTTTCAAAAGATTGTCTTGTTCATCTTACCTTATTGCCCGCTCCAGAATGGGTTCGTTGTCATCAATCATGTGGTGAGTCTTTGTCAACTACAAGAATTATTTGCGAGTAAAAAACAAATTGATTGCCAGATGTATTGTGCAAATACAAACTATTGAGTAAATTAATGATTAAAAAAATTCAGTAAAAAACAGATTGATTGCCAGATGTGTTGTGCAAATACAAACTATTGAGTAAATTAATGATTAAAAAAAATCAGGTGTCCCTTTACTTATTTTTCTTCCCACAGATTTGTGTCGTAGAAAAATCAATCTTGAAACCCTAATTCAGGTGTCCCTTTACTTATTCTTCTTTCCACAGATTCTTGAAAGAGGGATTTGTGTCTTTGTAAAAATCAATCCTGAAACCCTTGGAGTTATGAATTCGGCTCCACTTAATATCCTTTAGATACTTCAGAGCACCTTCATCAGGGTCTGTTATCCGAAAGCCAATTACAAACCACAGAAACAACGTGATTTATTTATTTATTTGAAAGCTAATAGTAATCTATGACTGTACTGCAAAAGTTTGAATTGGTAAGAGGCCAGGTTCTTCCACTATTTACTGCACTAACCAAAACAAGGAAAATTAAATCAGGACAAACAAAGTGGAAAGATTCTCATCTGTACCGAAAGCACTTCATTGGTATTTATTGCAGTGACGCACACAAAATTCCTCAGGTAAGTGTTTTTAGCATTTGTCTGCTTCCAAAACTTTCGTTCAAACGTTTAGTGTATTGGATCACAAAAGGTACAATCTTCCGTTTTCAATAAATTAGACCTTTGATCTAAGATTTCTCTTATCAGATTGAAAGTTTCATTAGTTAATTAGCCTGGCTGGAAATTATGCACAAAAGACGGTACCAAACAAAGCAAAAACTTATATTTATTGTTAAAAACCAATACCAAACATAACAAAAAAAAAACTGTATTTATTGTGAAAGCCACTAAGGGTTAGAGTAGTGAATGTACGATTATAATAAAGCGATATACCCATCCACAAATCTACCCTCCCTTCGACAGCAGCAACCACTTGTCACAGCACGGCATAATGATTTATTCCTATACAAACTATTAAATTTTATGATTTCATTAAGACACTCAATTAGTTTTCTATGAACTAAAATGTATTATGTAATTAGCATGCTTAGAAAATGTAATGGTTTGATCATTATTAATGTATTTTCTTTGTTGCTCGACAAGGAAAAGAGTTAGAGTTATAGGGGATATGATTCCACAAGAAAGGGGTTTTAAGGGGCTAAGTATTTTATTATATTTTATTTACCCATAATTTTTTTAATTGAGAGTAGTGGTTACATGCACTTCTTGGGGAGGGCCATATGGTTCTTGATTTCCAAGTAAATATATAAATCCATCTTGTGGATTGTTTGGGGATTCTTCTCCATTCACACTTTCACTCTTTCATTCATTGTTGCACAATTATCATTCCACATTCATTCATGTTCTTGGATTCAGACATGGGGGGTGAATTGTCAAGGAAGAAACCATTGTTATTTCATTGTAGTAATTGTTGGTGTATTCCAGCCAAGCATTTGTGTCTTCATGCTTGAGATGCATTTGAATGAAGTAGATTTTATTCATGGCCGTGAGTCTACTTGGAAGTAGATGCATTAAGCCCTGGAAGGAGGTGGACAACTTCAGGGACTACTTGGAAAAGACGGGGTCAATCTCTTGGGTTGTGCAGGATGGAGAGAAGAGAGCTTGTGTACATTGAATTCCTGTGTGTTGAGAAATTTGTGAAAGCTTGAGTGTTGACTGGTTTGAGAAGCTGAGTGACACCCTGGAACCATCATTGTGGATTCATAGCCCTTGCTCATGGGTGACATTGTTGTTGGGTGGAACGTCATTGGTCTGTAGTCAGTTAGTGATTGGTTTTAATAAAGATAAGTGTTCTTTGTCATAGCTTCCTTGATATATTTATTTATGTTGTGTATTAATTATTATCTTTGAGATTCATATTTTATAATATGCATGCTTGTTAGTTATTGTTGTATGCTTGTTGGCTATTGTTGTGCATGACATTATATTCATTTCATTTATGTTGTAGCATGAATCTTGATAATTGCATCTAAGCCTTTCATGCTTCTTTATTAATTAAATGTCATTAGAAATTTGCAATTAGTTTTGAAGTGTTTAATTTGAAGTAACATGCCCGCTTGTGGGTGTATGGGTATGTGATAGATTGGTATCAAAGTGAGTTTATAGACGTTGAGCCTGGATAGGCCAATAAACAAAGCACATAGCTAAAATTTGCATAAATGTAGTTGCAGAGATGTATGCAATTCATTTGTTGAATTACAACACTGGATGAATTGAATGGAATCTATTTTAGGAATATAAACCAGTGGTGCATGCGAGAAATTAATTTTTATGGTGGTTGAATGGGCAGTTATTGGAGTGAAACCGGAGAAATTTCAGGATTGATGAGCACATGTGGTCAATCTGGGGCGAAATTGGGAAAAAAATTCCCAAATTTTACAGTTAATATCATGGGGGGAATTCGACATGGAAGGATCAAATTCCATGTGGAGAGTTTAATTTGACTATTGCATGGCCATATTTTTGTATTTTGAGCTAATCACAGAGTTTAATGGTGGCCAAATGAAATTATGATGTTGGGAATATTTGGAAATTAAAAAAATAGGAGAAATTGGAAATATTTTGGTATTTTTCCGTATGTTGATGTTAGCATGATGTGGGGGCCACCTATTAGGATGACGTGGAAGATAGGTGACATGTAATGCCATGATGGCAAGTCCACAATTACAAGTACATGATGGTATGGTGGCATGGGTGGTAGGTGACCTAGGACCTCGGGTGGCGGTCGATAAGGAGTTTGTGTGGCAGAGCTTCCCACTTGACGGAATCCAGATCTGAACCCATAGAACCTCAATTGTGGGGGGTTGAGTTGGCTTAGAATAACCCAATCCAAGGGGGGCGCAATGCACAAATGTGTGACACATCACCCCAACCCTAACTATGCTTAGGTTTTACATCCCCTTCCCATTGTGTTAACGTTTGATGGGATAGGGGGGCCGCAATGTGACATGGATTGTTGATCCTCCTTGATGCCCATCAAATGATGACCATTGGATTGTAACGACATGCAAATCCGAGTGCCAATATATATGGGTGTGGAATGGGGCCCTCCGATCTTTGTGACCTAATACAAAGGTGCCACATGGCATCCAATGACAGATGGAACTCAGAATATAAAATTAAGTGCACCAATGAAAGGGACATAGATAAAAGGAAGGCAAAGGGGGGTAAGAGGCCATCAGGGAAAGGCCATGGTTGCTGGAGGCTAACAAGGAACCACTCCAAAGTTACAGGTGAACTTGGGATGCCATATCAACATCTGAGTCAACTCAAGTTAGCTAAATTTCACATAAATTATTAGAAAACAATGAAATAGTTCTGGAAAATTATAGTAATTTTCGGGTGTTCAACTTGCAGGCCATTTTTGGAGGCCTAAACAACATTTTTGAGAATTCGAATTCGAAATTGTTTCTCCTCTAAGGAGATATAGTTTTTTCATCTAAAATATTAGAGCTTGGAGAGAGCATTCTAATAGTGTAAAAAATTTGTCAAATAGAGTTAGGATGAGAGAGTTACAGGCCAAACAACGGAGGGTAAATTTCCAGACCCAATTAACTTCTAAGGACCATAAATTCCTTCTCTAGAATTAGATTGAGGCACATGAGCAGTTTATGGAAAGAAATTGAGCCATGGAGGATAGCTAGAGAGTCAAAACAGAAATCTAGGCACACAAAATGTATATGAGGACATAGAAGGTACATGTAGCATTCATGGCCGAACATATTAATTGGCATAAAAGTTTAGCAGGTTGTATCTAATAGCTTGGAGCTCAGATAAGAATGAAACTTGACCAGAATGTTCAACATATGGTCACGAAGGAACCCAATTGAAATCCTATCAAAATTTCCAAAGAAACATGTACAAGGAACCTTAAGCACAATAACAATTGCACTTGGTTGAAGAAGGTTTTAGATAATAATCAAATGACTATAACTTTCTATTCAAAAGTTAGAATTGAGAAAGAAAGTTGTAATTGGAAATGCATTGGATATAGGAGTCCATGTAATAACATAGATTTGTGAGATGAGTAACAAAATTCACAAGAAGTTGGGAAAGAATATTTTTGGTGACCATAAAGGGGAAAATTTGTACATATGTTACCAAAATTATATGCTTACTTTAACTAGAATTTTTAGAAATTTTATCTTATATAATAAATGTGTTGCAAGTAGAGATTAAGGTTGATGATAAAACATAGTAAATTTTCTTTAGCAAAGTGGTATCTTCAGGTATGAGGAACAAGGCATGATCTGTTCTTCAAAATATGGAATGATTATTTGAGGAAGCTACCAACTGAAGATATCTATAACTAATGAGTAATACATAAGAATTTCAATGGAACTATGATTTGGAAAAATACTTCAAGATGAAAAATATTCATATAAATTGTAGATTCTAAATAAAAAATCCCATCTGCAGTTCATGTTATTTCATGTACAATGGTACAAGTGAAGATGCAAATCATAGATTTATGAAAAGTGGGTTAGATAGTGGGTAAAAGGATTTGAGTTGGTTAAATATGAGTAGAGACCTTCAGGAAAAGAATTCTATGTCAAGGATACCTTCATGACCAAAAAAAAATCTAGGGATTAATAATGTTGAGATATGAATTTCAGTGCATCCATAAAGGCTTGAGAAGCCAAGAGGATAGAATTTTTTATGTAAAGGAAAGTACTACTAGAAAACCAATGATTCTAATTAAAGTGAAATCATGGTGAAAAAGTAAAGTATGTATTGGCTTAAGTAATGAAATCCCAATCGCCCTGAAGGATTCTAATATACAGATAAAGAAATACAATGTGATCAAATCTATTCTAAAGGGATTAATCATTAGAATGATTGTATTCTGATAAAAAGAGACACAATGTATCCATGGATATGAGGTGTTTTATCTATAGGGACCAAGTATGTAGTCCTACAACTATGTATCCATTATTCTTGTCAGAGTAGTGCAATGGAAGTGTGGTATAAAGGTTAGAACTTCAAAGGTGAAGAAATGAAGGTGAATGTAAGCAAAAGAGTGCCAACAATGATGCCTTATGTGCAGAGTGATTGTAGAAGTATAAAACCATACTTATGGGGAAGGAATTGCATAAATTTAAGTGCATTCCAGAATTGGACCAAGTTCATGAGTAGCTGGAGAGAGTAGAAGAAATTATTCCTATGTGGATACCTAGTTATTTAAGTATTATGACAACACATGAAGAATTGAGAAATCAATGAAAATAAGATTGAGAATGCATGTAGATAATGTTGGGTGCAACTAAAAGTTGATGAGTACATGGCCAAGGTAAATTGAAATGTCATTCCAAAAGGATTCAAGCATGGAGATGATTTTCTGATGGGAAATCAATAAGTAGCCATAAGGAAAGAAATGGTTCTATGTTGACTTGGTATGCATAAGAGAGGGTATCTGAAAGAACCCATCTCAAGTGGAAAATAGTTGTTGTTGATATTCAAGGAGATTGGAAATATCGCTAGAATCTAATATGGCAAGTAAAACCATGGCAACTAATTTTAGTTAATCTTTATGAAACTGGAAAAAAGGACATTGTGTAGCAATGCAATATACTAGAAATTGACTATGCAAGTCAATTTGGAGAAAAATGGGTCAGGAAAGAATAAAATAATGGTTCAAGAAACTACAAGGGATGATGTGTTCAGTCAAGGAAGGGTAAAATAAATTTTTTCCAGAAATGTAAATGAATGTTGAAGAACCAAAATCAATAACAGAGCATGGTTGGATATGTAATTTGATCAGGTAAGAGTTGAATAAGGGGGATATAGAAAATGATGAATGTTTAAGAATGATATGAATATAGTATGTGGAAAGAAAAACAAAGGTATCCAATACTGGATTGGAAAGAAAAGTGCTCAGGGAAGAAATAATCATGTGCAATGATTATACTGAGAGAAGAAAAGGGACACGAGAATTTAGGAAATTGACGACAACCAAGACACAACAAAGAGAATTGTATCCACACACACACACACACACACACACACACACACACACACACATCTCAACTCTACGCACATCCACGTCATTACCGTGCACTTACCCAAGTGCACACAACATGGTGCAATGCGAGCACTTATCTAGGTGTGTGCAACACTATGACATGTTTAGCCCATGTCTTGATAACAACTCTTCACACACTTACTCATATCCACGCAACACCAAAACCAAGTGTCATTGACTCACCAGCCTATATATACATTACATTAAAAATTAGTATCAACGACTAACCAACCTATATGTACAATTACAAAGTGTTTGTATTGGGGACATTGCATTGTACTAGAAACTTATATAACCTCCAATTCCTGAAACCAAGAAATATTGTTGTGTTTGGAGTAAATCCCTCTAGATATAAAAACACATGTCCATAGAAGAACGCAACTTCAAATCCATCAATCTCCAAAGTTGACACAGAGAGAAAATTTACTGCCATCTCTAGAATAAACAACACCTTTTCCACCTCTAGAACACCTCCTGACTCTAGTTAGAATATCATACTACCAACCCCCTTCAATGCACGCCTAGAGCCAACCCCACTATCCACATAGCAGTCTTAGTCTATCTCTGAAAGACTAAGGAACATTGACATCATTCTCGTCATATGTTGAGATGCATAGTTTTCTACAAACAATGCTTCAATGTCCTTGAGCACTAGAAAACCATTATCTGAAGGGTGGGTCATCATAGAGAATTCTTTCTTTAATTTCTCAGTGAACTCAACAACCTCAACTGATGTTGCTACATATGGCTCCTACTTCTTATTCTTCTTTTTCGGACATTCATCAGCGTAGTGGCCAGTCTTCTGACATGCAAATAATTTCACTTTTCTCATGTTCTTCTTCTTGTCTTTGTTCTTTCCCACAAGAGAAACATTCTTCTCTTCTGCACTACCCTCTTCCTTCTCTTTATATCTACTCTGAGAACCCTCTCATATCTCCTCCTGATTAAATTCATCCAAAAGTATGCTCCAATATAGGAGCTTCTCTCTCCCTGTCATAAACTTCACGAAAACATCCCACTCTTTGGTGAATCCCTTCAAGGCTATGCACACCAACTTTGAGCCTAGAATAATCCCCCCTACATGTGCCAACTCATATTTCTCTAGTTTAATCCGGGTTAGATAGGATTCCACACTCTCTCCCTTGGCCATCCTAGTGTTGTGGAGATTATTCCCCAGGGCCATATTTTTGTTCTCGTTCTTGTTCTCGTCAAAGTTTTCCAGTGCATATCACATCTCCTTGGTTGTCTACTTCTCATCCAAATGTGGAATCAGGTGGTCCCTAACTCCATCCAAGATTATCCTCTACACCCTTGCTTCCTTCACTCCATGGATGTTTAGATCAATGGGATATGAAAAAGGTACTATCATGATGGTATTCGCAAACACCCATAACTTGCTCTCCCTGAGAACATATGCAATCTTTACCTTCCTCTACAGGTAGTTGGAGATCCCCTCCAACCTATCCCCAAACTTGAGACTAGAAGTCATCCTTGTCCAACTAAAAAATACACTTTCTTCCCCTTCTTCTTCCAAGCAAAAAGCACTGCAAATCATTGCTATCCAAGTACCACACACTTAGTAAACTCTAATTTCAACCTCTAATTAAGTTCAACTGTAATTCAACAAACTTAACAACATTCAAAAATGACTCATGGGAAAAAATACAATTACTAAGAAAGTTGAAATTTAGCAGTGGAAATAAAATGAACAATAGACAACATTCAACGACATTTGACGAAAGGATTTTCTGGGAAAATCCCCTGGAAAAATCCACAAGGGGAAAACGAGTCAAGGAGATTATTCTTATTGATCTAGGAGGAAACTTTATAATTTTACAAAGGAAAAATTTTCAGTATTAAATACACAACAATTATCTTGTAAACCATGTCAATAGACCACCTCAAAAACTATGCCAAAGACCCTCAGAAAATGAACCTGTTTTCTGCCTCAAAATTTGTGCCCACATCTCTGTTGTACAATTGTATTTTAAGGTCTATTATGGCAGTATAAAAACCATCGATTTTGGTGCACAACAATTGTACCTCTATGTATGGATTTCTATCTGCTATATCCCTTGAAAATCATGCCAAACTTCTGCTATATGGATACCTTGATTTCAATACCCAAAACTGTTCGACAACACAGGTATTCCAACAGAGGAAGAACACCTTCAGTAACCACTCACATAACCAGATCAAAGATCAACACATCAATGTTTTCACGTGGTAAAACCCCTATGGGAAAACATCCACGGCACTAGAACTAAAATGTATTATGTAATTAGCGTGCTTAGAAAATGTAATGGTTTGATAATTATTAATGTATTTTCCTTGTTGGTAGACTGACAAGGAAAAGAGCTATAGGAGGTATGATTCCACGAGAAAAGGGTTTTAAGGGGTTAAGTATTTTATTATATTTTATTTACCCATAATTTTTTTAATTGAGAGTAGTGGTTACATGCACTTCTTGGAGAGGGTCATATGGTTCTTGATTTCCAAGTAAATATATAAACCCATCTTGTGGACTGTTTGGGGATTCTTCTCCATTCACACTTTCACTCTTTCATTCATTGTTGCTCAATTATCATTCCACATTCATTCTTGTTCTTGGATTGAGACATGGGGAGTGAATTGTCAACGAAGAAGCCATTATTATTTCATTGTAGTAATTGTTGTTGTATTCCAGCCATGCATTTGTGTCTGCATGCCTGAGATGCATTTGAATGAAGTAGATTTTATTCATGGTTGTGAGTCTACTTGGAAGTAGATGCACTGAGCCCTAGAAGGAGGTGGACAACTTTAGGGACTACTTGGAAAAGAAGGGGGTCATTCTCTTGGGTTGTGCAAGATGGAGAGAAGAGAGCTTGTGTACTTTGAATTCCTGTGTGTTGAGAAACTTGTGAGAGCTTGAATGTTGACTGGTTTGAGAAGCTGAGTGACACCCTGGAACCATCATTGTGGATTCATAGCCCTCACTCAAGGGTGACATTGTTGTTGGGTGGAACGTCATTGGTCTGCAGTCAGTTGGTGATTGGTTTTAATAAAGATAAGTGCTCTTTTTCATAGTTTCCTTGATATATTTATTTATGTTGTGTATTAATTATTTTCTTTGAGATTCATATTTTATAATATGTATGCTTGTTAGTTATTGTTGTTTGCTTGTTGGTTATTGTTTTGCATGACATTATATTTATTTCCTTTATGTTGTAGCATGAATCTTGATAATTTCATGTGAGCCTTTCATGCTTCTTTATTAATTAAATGTCATTAGAAATTTGCAATTAGTTTTGAAGTGTTTAATTTGAAGTAACATGCCCGCTTGTGGGTGTATGGGTATGTGATAGATTGGTATCAGAGTGAGTTTATAGACATTGAGCCTAGATGGGCCAATAAACAGAGCACGTATCTATAATTTGCATAAATGTAGTTGTAGAGATGTATGCAATTCATTTGTTGAATTACAACACTGGATGAATTGAATGGAATCTATTTTAGGAATATAAACCAGTGGTGCATGCAAGAAATTAATTTCTATGGTGGTTGAATGGGCAGTTATTGGAGTGAGACCGGAGAAATTTCAGGATTGATGAGCACCTGTGGTCAATCTGGGGCGAAATTGGGAAAAAAGCCCCAAATTTTACAATTAATATCATGGGGGGAATTCGACATGGAAGGATCAAATTCCATGTGTAGAGTTTAATTTGATGATTGCATGTCCATATTTTGGTATTTTGAGCTAATCACAGAGTTTAATGGTGGCCAAATGAAATTATGATGTTGGGAATATTTGGAAATTAGAAAAATAGGAGAAATTGGAAATATTTTGGTATTTTTCCATATGCTGATGTTAGCATGACATGGGGGGCACCTGTTAGGATGATGTGGAAGATAGGTGACATGTAATTCCATGATGGCAGGTCCACAATTACAAGTACATGATGGTATGGTGGCATGGGTGGTAGGTGACCTAGCGCCTCGGGTGGCGGTCGACAAGGAGTTTGTGTGGTAGATCTTCCCACTTGACGAAAACCGGATCCGAACCCATAGAAACTCAATTGTGGGGGGTTGAGTGGGCTTAGAATAACCCAATCCAGGGGGGGCGCAATGCACAAATGTGTGACACATCACCTCGACCCTAACTGTGCTTAGGTTTTACATCCCCTTCCCATTGTGTTAACGTTTGATAGGGCAGGGGGCCACAATTTGACATGGATCATTGATCCTTCCTAATGTCCATCAAATCACGACCATTGGATTGTAACAACATGCAAATCCAAGTGCCAATATATATGAGTGTGGAATGGGGCCCTCCCATCTTTGTGACCTAATACAAAGGTGCCACATGGAATCCAATGACAGATGGGACTCGAAATATAAAATTAAGTGCACCAATGAAAGGGACATAGATAAAAAGAAGGGAAAGGGGGGTAAGAGGCCATCAGGGAAAGGCCATGGTTGTTGGAGGCTAACAAGGAACCACTCCAAATTTACAGGTGGAATTGGGATGCCATATCAACATCTGAGTCAACTCAAGTTAGCTAAATTTCACATAAATTATTAGAAAACAATGAAAAAGTTCTGGAAAATTACAGTAATTTTCGGGTGTTCAACTTGCAGGCCATTTTTGGAGGCCTAAACGACATTTTTGAGAATTCGAATTCGAAATTGTTTCTCCTCTAAGGACATATAGTTTTTTCATCTAAAATATTAGAGCTTGGAGAGAGAATTCTAACAGTGTGAACAATTTTTCAAATAGAGTTAGGATGAGAGAGTTATAGGCCAAACAATGGAGGGTAAATTTTCAGACCCAATTAACTTCTAAGGACCATAAATTCCTACTCTAGAATAAATTGAGGCACATGAGAAGTCTATGGAAAGAAAATGAGCCATAGAGGATAGCTAGAGAGTCAAAACAGAAACCTAGGCACACAAAATGTATATGAGGACATAGAAGGTACATGTAGCATTCATGGTCGAACATATTAATTGGCATAAAAGTTTAGCAGGTTGTATCTAATAGCTTGGAGCTTAGATAAGAATGAAACTTGACTAGAATGTTCAACATATGGTCACGAAGGAACCCAATTGAAATCCTATCAAAATTTCCAAAGAAACATGTACAAGGAACCTTAAGCACAATAACAATTGCACTTGGTTGAAGAAGGTTTTAGATAATAATCAAATGACTATAACTTTCTACTCTAAACTTAGAATTGGAAAAGAATATTTCTGCTGACCATAAAGGGGAAAAATTGTACATATGTTACCAAAATTATATGCTTACTTTAACTAGAATTTTTAGAAATTTTATCTTATATAATAAATGTGTTGCAAGTAGAGATTAAGGTTGATGATAAAACATAGTATTTTTTCTTTAGCAAAGTGGTATCTTCAGGTATGAGGAACAAGGCATGATCTATTCTTCAAAATATGGAATGATTGTTTGAGGAAGCTACCAACTGAAGATATCTATAACTAATGAGTAATACATAAGAATTTCAACGGAACTATGATTTGGAAAAATACTTCAAGATGAAAAATATTCATATAAATTGTAGATCCTAAATAAAAAAATCCCATCTACAGTTCATGCTATTGCATGTACAATGGTACAAGTGGAGATGCAAATCATAGATTTATGAAAGGTGGGTTAGATAGTGGGTAAAAGGATTTGAGTTGGTTAAATATGAGTAGAGACATTCAGGGAAAGA
>ML806664.1:20217-45417 GCA_009831015.1 Picea engelmannii
AAGGTCTACCTATTTTTAAAGAGCAAACTCCCCCATGTGAGTCTTGCATACTTGGAAAACACAAGAGAACTAGTTTTCCACAGTCTTCCAATCAAGCCAAACAACATCTTGAACTAGTTCACACTGACCTATGTGGACCAATGAAAATAGAGTCAATAGTGGTAGTTTTTACTTTCTAATGTTTATTGATGATTTCAGCAAGAAAATATGGATCTATTTTCTCAGACACAAGCCTAAAACATTTACAAAATTCAAAGAATTCAAAGCAGAAGCTGAAAAATAGAGTGAAAAAATTCTCAAAGTACTCAGATCAGATGGAGGAGGAGAATACAACTCCATATAATTTGCAAATTTTTGCAAATCTCAAGGCATCATCATGCAAGCAACAACAAGGTATACTCCACAGTAGAATGGAGTGGATGAAAGAAAAAATCAGACCATCATGATTATGGAAAGAACACTTCTTAAAGAAAAACACTTGTCAAATACTTTTTGGGCTGAAGCAGTAGCATGCTCATTTTATCTTTTGAACAGATCACCAACCACCAATCTACAGATGAAAGTTCCCTAAGAAGCATGGAGTGGGACAAAGCTCAATGTAGATCATCTAAGGACATTTGGATGCATAGCATATGCACACATCCCTTCCGAATTAAGGAAGAATCTTGATGACAGAAGTGAAAAATGTATTTTCACTGGCTATAGTGAAACAGCTAAAGCTTACAGGATTTACAACCCCATCACCAAGAAATTAATTCTCAGCAGAGATGTACAATTTCTGGAAAATAAATTCTGGAATGATTCTGAAACTCAGCAAGTGGACAGTGAATATCCATTGCTGCCATGTTCTGAAAACACAGCAAATTCAGAACAAAAAGTATCTCAAACCATTCTTCCAAGACTACAAGTACAAGGACAACCAGATAACTCACAGGATAACTCAACTTCCAACAGAGAATCATTCTCTGAACCACAGAATCAGAGAACTCGAAGTCTGAGAGAAATCCATCAGCAGTTGGATGACTTTGAGAAACACAATCTTTTTGCTTTAATGTCATGTCAACCTACATCCTTTAAGGAAGCAGCTAAGGAGCCACATTGGGTTCAAGCCATGAACCAAGAAATTGACTGAATTGAGAAGAACAAGACATGGGATCTTGTTGATTTGCCAAGACACGAGAAAAGTATTGGTGTCAAGTGGGTTTACAAAACCAAACTAAATGAAAAAGGCCAGATTGAAAAGCACAAGGCAAGACTTGTTCCCAAAGGATTCTCACAGCAACCAGGTACTGATTATGGTGAAACGTTTTCTCCAGTAGCAAGGTTAGACACTGTTCGAACTCTATTGGCCATAGCAGCACAACACAAATGGCAAGTATACCAGATGGATGTCAAGTCAGCATTCCTGAATGGTTTTTTAGAAGAAGAAGTTTATGTCGATCAACCACCTAGATTTGAAGTCCAAGAGCACCCATCCAAAGTGTATCGGTTGAAGAAATCCTTGTATGGCTTAAAGCAAGCTCCAAGAGCTTGCTACAACAGAATTGACACCTATCTGATCAAAAGTGGTTTCAGTAGAAGCCAAAATGAACCAACACTTTATACCAAAACCGATCAGCACGGTAAAATACTAGTTGTATGTTTATATGTTGATGACATGATTTACACAGGAAATCTAGAGCTAACAGATTTCAAACATGCCATGCAATCTGAGTTTGAGATGACAGATCTTGGCATAATGAAATATTTTTTAGGCATTGAGGTTCATCAATCAGCCAAAGCCATTTTTGTCTGTCAGCAAAAGTATGCAGCAGACATCATCAAACGATTTCACATGGAAGGATGCAATCCAGCCGAAACACCCATACCTTTAGGAACAAAATTAAGCAAGAATGATGAAGGTACCACAGTGGATTCTACTTTATACAAAAGTTTAGTAGGCAGTTTGTTGTATCTTATAGCAACTAGTCCTGACATCATGTATGCAGCCAACCTTGTTTCCAAATTCATGGAATCACCAAAAGATTCTCATTGGAGAATGGCAAAATGAATTTTGAGATATGTTGTAGGAACTCTCAATTTCAATTTATGGTACACTAAATCTGATAGTAATCAACTCTCTGGTTACATAGATAGTGACTTTGCAGGCAGCTTAGATGACAGGAAAATCACATCAGGATATGTTTTTCAACTGGGCACGAACATGATTTCATGGGCATCGAAGAAGTAGCCAATTGTATCGATATCTTATGCAGAGGCAGAGTACGTAGCTGCTACCTCAGCTTCTTGTCAAGCTGTATGGCTAAGAAGATTATTGAAAGACATGTCACACACAGAAAAGGATCCAACTCCTATTTTCTGTGACAACACATCAACAATTGCATTATCGAAGAACCATGTGTTCCACAAGAAAAGTAAACACATTGACACTCAGTTTCATTTCATACGCGAGTTAGTCAATAATGGTGACATTGCTCTACAATTTTGTGGTTCTCGAGATCAGCTTGCTGATATCTTCACAAAGCCACTAGGAAAGTCAGTTTTTGATTTTCAGAGACAACACTTAGGCATAGTCAGTGCTGCTGATTGTAACTGTTGAGTCTAAGAGGGAGTGTTAAATATATTGTACCCTCAACAGTCTGACCGTACACTGCCAGTTGTACTGGACAGTTGTACTTTCTATTTTTGTCTTGCTTGAGCATATATAGCTCAACCATCTTACATTGTAACCAAGGTTCTAAGTTTTGTACTTCTTCATACATTTCAATATATTGGTCTATTCTCTTCTCTCTGCATTTCTCTTTGCTTTACAATTTATCAGTGGCAACATCCAGTCGACCCTTGATGGTAATTAAAGAGTGGTTATACTACCTAAGATCTTGTATCGAAGAGGTTTTTGGCGAGCTTCATGAAGCCAGTGTTGCAGATATTACATTGGTGAGTGGCAGAGTGGAAGGACGCAGTGCCCTAGCCCCCCCCCGTCGCTCATAAAGGCCATAGGCCATTTTCCTCCGTTCGTTTGTTTTACATGCATTAGGTAACCACCAGTTCTACATGCTTGTTAGAGGTCAACATAACTTTTATAATTAGCTGTCCACCATCATCGACGACTTCCCCACCTCGAAAAAATTCAATATATATATTAAAAATCCATGGTATATATATTGAGATTATTTAACAAATCAGTTGAAATCTTGAAATCGAATGGGTAGTATAGTTGAAGCACTGAATGCAATTAACTGTTATTTCTTGAAGACAAATATTTGAAATATAGTCAATTAAAATGCATTCATTAATTTCCATAGTGGGAAATGACATGTGGGATGATATTTTTGAAATTCAAGATGATAGAAAAGATGACAGCAATGATAAGAGTGAGCCATAAGAACCTACAAATGAAAAGGAGCTTCCAATATGGAAGAGTAATAACAAAAAGGCTTATTCAATTGTTAATGAAGTTGTTCAATTTAGAGATGAAGGATAATGATCCAATGAAGCTAGCATTTGAAATCAAAGTTGTTTATCATGATATGGAAGCCAAGCCACTAGTGTAAAGTTTTATTTACAACTCACTTCTTTAACATGACATTTGATAAAGTTGTAGAGAAAATTGTGGAGAGAGAAAAAGCCTTTGGGAAGAAGGATAAACTTTCCAACGATGAGACACTCTGTGTTTTGCACAACAAGGGTAGCAGTTCAATGATGAATCTGTTAGACATAATACTAGTAGCAGAGGTCATGGCAGAAAACAATTTAGAGGTAGGGGAGGTAAAAATTTTCAAGGTAACAAACAACATTCTTAGCAACAACACCAACACAAAGACAAGCAATCTATATAATGTTATAGATGTGGAAAAGTGGGTCATACTTCCAATAATTTTAGAACTCCTTGGAAAAAGATTCATGACAAGAAAGAGAAAACAAAAGACAAAGATAAGAAACCAGCAGACAAATGTAACCCTCCTGAATCTACACATTATATTGTAGCACATTGTAATCTTGGCATTGAAGAATTTTTTAGTACTTCATTTTCTTCTTGGAATGAGACTTCGTTGTTAGATATTGGAGCCACATGCCATATGACATTTAGAAAAGACTTCTTTGAGACTTTTAGTGATCAAATTGTTGGAGTAGTTTACTTTGTAGACAAATCTCAATTGAAACCTTCGGGAACTGGATCAATTAGACTTACCAGGATTTGTTGATTATATACTCAATGATGTTATTTATCTTCCCTAGTTAAAGAGAAATTTAATCTCTCTTTTCCATATAAAATAACAAGGTCATTCAATACATGTGTTTGATGGCATCATTGAAATTAGAAGAGCTTCTGATCATGTGGTTTTCATGACTAGAGTGGAGGATGACAAGCTTTTAAAGTTGGAAGGTACATCTTCTAATGCAAATAATTATGAAAATTTGGCTCAACAAAGTGGTAATTTGTCTTCAAGATTGTTATGGTATGCTTGATTTGGTTACATTAATTATGATACAATCCCAAGACAACTTTCTCAATGTGATGCTTGCATTTTAGGCAAGCACAGTAAACAACAATTTCATGACTCTATGTCTCCAGCTTCTACGAAGCTTGACCTTATTGATTTAGATCCATGTGCACCCATGCCTTATTCATCTAGATCTGTGTGGACCCATTCTTGTTCCATCAAAAAATAACAACAAATATATAATGACTTTTATTGATGACTATACAAGGATGTGATGGATTTATTTGTTAAAAGAAAAATCTCAATCTTTCGATACATTAAAAATTTTCGTTTGTGGATTTTGAAAAATATTTGTAGGACAATGGTATTAAGCATCAAACCATTGTTCTTTATAATCCATAACAAAATGGTGTGGAAGAATGTATGAATAGGACTTTGCTGAATATGGTCACATCAATGATTTTTTTTAAGAATGTTAAATTAATGTTTTGGGGAGAAGCAGTTCTTTGTGTTGTCTACATCAAGAATATAAGTCCTTGAGTTGCACTTCACAAAAAATCTCCATATGAAATGTGGCATGGAAATATTCCCGTTGTCAAGCATTTAAGAATTTTTTGGCTCCCCTTGTTATGCTTTGATTCCTGAACAACAAAGAAATAAATTGGAAGCAAGAAGTAGAAAGTGTATTTTTCTCGGATATTCTAATACTTCAAAAGTTTATAGATTGTATGATGAAGAAAACATAAAGTTTATTGTTTCTAGAGATGTTATATTTCTTTAATTTGACAAAGATGCACTCATTTTTGACAAACAATTTGCTCATTTTGATATATTTCAATCTAAAAAATTATATCATGAATGGGATAATGAACTTCCAAATCTTGAAAGGGGGATTCTTGTTCTAGATCAAATTTTTGAAATTTTCTTCCTCTTCTTCTACTTCTCCATGATTCGATTAGCTAAGAAATAATTACTGTCCCAGACAATTATGTCTCCGACAGTTAAACTAACAAAACTACCTTCTAGATAACTAGAATTACATAGATCCCAAAGGATTAGTCAACACATATGCCGCAACTTACCAAGGAGAATGAAAGAGTTGAATTGTATGTGTGTGTTTTGTCTAGAAGGGTTTCTATTGCATTAGATCTACTCTATTTGGATATAATTTTTTATTTTATGTATATTTGTGAAAGAAGTAGCATATAGTAGTAATTAGTATCATATGATTTTTTAATTTCTTTTCTAAATTATACATAAAATAAACATTTTTCATTAATATTATTCCATCTACAAACCCAAATATAATACATTTTCATTAATATTACTACATCTACAAACCCAAATATAATACATTTATATAAATATTGTCAGTTCAAACTTATTTCAAACTTGGAGATAGAAATTGAAAAAATATGTCAACAGTTTCCAAGAATAAATTAGATCGAATAACACTCAAATTTGTAGGTGTAATAATATTAATAAAAAATATTAGTCAAAAGTGTTTCCTCTCTAAGTGAATTTAAAAAAAAAAGAAATAAATAAGTATAATAATGTTAATCAAAAGTGTTCTCTCTCTAAGTAAATTTTTCAAAAAAAAAATCATATATGTTTCTTCTTTCACAAGTCTACCCTCCACTATTTTATTTCATACTTTGAAAAATCAATTTAAAAAAAAATAAAAAAATATATATATATATATATATATATATATATATATATAAAATAATGTTAATCAAAAGTGGGTATGCAATAAAAAAGATTTTGCAGGGTTGAATGCGCTCTGCAACTAGGGTTTAGCGCCTCCTCGTGGCCCTGTTCTGCGAAGCCATATTCTTCGCCCCGCTGGGGCTCATGAATCGCAAGGAGGGGGAGCCGTCGGGTGCCTCCTACAACCAAATCACTACAAATGGTAGTCCTACAGAAGGCCCGAAGCGGCCGACCTTTGAGCCGCCTCCAAACCTACGCGCGGAGCTTCTGGAGGAAGGAACTTTCAAAGACCGAGAAATGGATATAGATCCAGGGAAGGAGGCGGCCCAAGCCCGCGCACCAACCCCATGGGTGTCGGGTAAGTGCATCCCACAAGCTCCACAAGCTCTGAAATATGTCATTAGCTCACCTCGAATAGAAGAGCAGAAGCAATACATGAGGGACTACGTCTTGGTGGGTAAATTCCTAGGGCTCTAGCCTTCAGAGCGAGATTTGATCAAATGGATACAATACTGGTGGAAGCCGAGAGGGAATTACGAACTGCAACTGGGCTCCAAGGGTTTCTTCACCATTATCTTCCACAACCTGGAGGATCGCAATCGCATCTTTGATGGAGGTCTGTATTTCTACAACTCGGCAGGACTCTTCTTAAGATTCTGGATCGAGAAGTTCAACCATGAGAAGGAAGAATTCACCCATGCATCGGTCTGGCTCAGATTGTACTCCCTGCCCCAGGAGTTCTGGTTAGAATAAGTCTTGGTCGGCATTGGAAACACTATAAGAATTTATGTCAAATCCTCCGAGGCCACCAAGCAACGGCGCTACACCTCTTATGCGAGAATCCATGTGTATCTAAACATAGCCAAACCGCTCCTGGGATCCGTCACGTTGGATTATCATGATGAGGACTGGTCTCAAACCATTGACTATGAGCATATCCCATTCCGATGTAGGAAATGCCACAAGCATGGTCACCTCTTTAGAGAATGCCCACTCAACACGGCTCAAAAACAAGGGAACCCAGAAAGCGGCAAGGACAAGGACGACTTTGTACAACCAGCGGGGAAAAGGCATCAAGGAGGAAGGAAACCACTGGCTCAGGTAAGAAAAGATCCCTCAACTAGTAATAAGTTTGCCATATTGCAGGACCAAACAGAAAACCCCATAAATCCTGCAAACCCCATTGAACCCTCTCCGGGCAATGTACCTCAATCTATCGGTCAAGGAACAGAACAACAAGGCCAGGGAAAGGATCCTGACCTAGCCCACCATGACACAACCCTGGATTCGCAAGAGATAGAAGAAGGGGAGGCGGATATGGAGCTAGAAGAGCAAGACCTTGCGGGGGTGGATCTGGAGCACCTCGAACATGCCTATAGGCAGCAAAAACTCTATACAATACCCAGAGATCAAATACGGAAGGTCCACAAAGTTTTCCTCAACTCCTCAGCTGGTTCCTCAGCCCAAGCCAGTAAAGGCCTTGGAATCCAAGGAAGTCAATCAAAAAACCACACCAAAACCCAGAAGGACGAAAAGAAAAGAGGTCGTAAATCCACCAACAAACTCATACAAGAAATAGGGAACTTTATGGTAAACTCAGGACAAATTAACCTGATTTCGGACAACTTCCCTCCTCTCCCCACCCCCCCGTCATCATGAAGATCATTACTTGGAACATCAGAGGCCTCAATGGACGTAGAAAGAAAAAATTGCTACGGGAGCTGATAATAGCAGAAAAACCAGAAATTTTACTCCTATAGGAAACAAAATGCACTTTAGAAGACATTGACAAGCTTCTACCCTACTTCTGGAAACAAGGGACGACAGTAGCTATAGATGCCATAGGAACAGCTGGAGGTCTAGCTGTACTATGGAACACCAATGCAGTACTACTGGAAAATTTCATCACTACCAGACAAGATTATAGGCTCGAATAGGCCTGGACATCTGACCAATGTCTATGGCCCAACCAACCCAAGAGATAAGGAGACCTTCCTCAGGAGCCTTCGTTATGTCTCCAGCCTAGCACGGAATAAAAGCTGGATAACTGGTGGTGACTTCAACATCATCCGCAGCCTGGTGGAATAAAGAGGAGGCTCAAGGCGCCTGAACAAGGACTCCGAAGACTTGAATGTTCTCATAGAGGAGCTTCACTTAATTGATTTGGACACCAACAATGGCTTGCACACTTGGACAAATAGAAGAATCGACATACACCAAATTGCCTGTAAGCTGGACAGATTCCTGGTATCAAAATCTCTTATGATGGAGGGCACCACAATGGAATCGGATATCCTAAACTTCTCTGGGTCAGATCACTGGCCCTTACAACTAAGAATGGATATCCCAGCTACTCCCGGTAAGAAACCTTTTAGATTTGAGAAATTCTGGCTAGACCACCTGGATTTCCAAGAAAACATCCAAGCTTGGTGGAGGGAGGCAGCAGTTACCGACGTTTCCAAAATGTACAAATTCCATCAAAAGTTAAAGAATCTCAAGCAGACTCTCAAACTCTGGAACAAGAATATGTTTGGCAACATTTTTTATGCTCAAAAGCAGCTCTCGGCACAATTGGAAGTGATTCAACATCAGATCAGACTACAAGGATTCACAAATGAGCTTAAATCTCAGGAAATAAATTTAAATCAGCAGCGCGAAGTCAGGCGAAAGAAAGAAGAATTATTATGGAAACAGAAATCACGGGTGCAATGGCTCAGGGAAGGGGAGCGCAACACCAAATTCTTTCACAGGACTGTCATCCAAAGACGACACTCCAACAAGATCACGCATCTCATCTCAGACGACGGGGACATGGTACACTCCCATGGGGATATGGAAAATACCTTGATAAGTCACTTTCAAAACCTCCTCACGGAACCCCGGGCAGATAGACAGGAAGCAATCAACAAGGTCACCCGGCATGTGCCCTCCCTCGTTACCCTGGAGAAAAACGCCACCCTTCTCCGGCCAATAACAATAGAGGAAGTAGACCAAGCACTTCAGGAGACCCCCAAGGATAAGTCTCCAG
The DNA here is from genome assembly GCA_009831015.1 of Picea engelmannii. Taxonomy (NCBI): domain Eukaryota; kingdom Viridiplantae; phylum Streptophyta; class Pinopsida; order Pinales; family Pinaceae; genus Picea; species Picea engelmannii. The sequence goes on from ML806664.1 coordinate 29,401, forward strand.
GCCTAGACAGTTTCACAAGCGACTTCTTCCACCATTGTTGGCCGCTGATCAGAATAGAAGTTTGGGAAATTATAGAGGATTCTCGAGCCTCCAGTCAGATCCTCCAGGCTCTCAATGCCACCTTCATAACCTTAATTCCCAAAGAGGGGCAGGCACACCACCCCAAGCAGTTCAGGCCGATATCATTATGTAATGTCATTTACAAGCTTCCAACAAAAGTGATAGCAAGGAGACTCAAGCCCATATTACCTACAATAATTTCCCTAGAGCAATCGGGCTATGTTGAGGGCAGACAAATCTTAGATAGCGTAATCATCACCCATGAGGTGATCCACTCTCTGCAGAAGACCAAGACCCCAGGTATGCTCCTTAAATTAGACCTCTCTAAAGCATTCAACAAGATTAGCTGGGAATACATGCGAGAAATGCTTCTAGCTTTTGGCTTTGACCAGCGTTGGGTAACCTGGATTGTGAATCTAACCTCTTTAGCCTTCTTCTCTCTTCTCATCAATGGTGTCCCCTCGAGGCCCTTCTCCCCCTCCAGAGGGATCAGGCAAGGATATCCCCTCTCTCCGTTTCTATTCATTATTATGGCTGAAGGCCTTAGTAGATCCATCCATGCAGCTATTGAAAACAAACTTCTAACAGGTCTTCCCTTGCACGACATTTCCCCTCCTATCTCGCACAGCCAGTTTGTTGACGACACCCTCTTGATGGGTAGCCCCACTGTCCGGGAAGCCAGCTCCATCTTGGATATCCTTCAAACCTTCTTGGACGCTTTGGGGATGGACTGCAACAAGGATAAATCCCAAATCTTCTTGTTCAACACTCCCATGCCGGTCCAGCGCCACATCTCTAGCCTCCTTGGTTTCAACAGAAGCTCCCTTCCATCCAAATACCTTGGCATTCCCCTGATCGACAATGCGCTCCATAACTCTTCTTAGGAGCACCTCCTTTCCTCCTTCTCCAAAAGACTTTCCTCTTGGACCTATAGAGCTCTAAACCTACCCAGTCACCTCATTCTGCTCCAGGCCGTCCTCTAGGCCCTCCCGATCTATTCCTTCTCTGCTTTGGCTTCTCCGAAGTTTGTCCTTACCACTATCAAATGCCTGCAAAGAAACTTCATATGGCAAGGCCTCAACACATGAAAGAAAATAGCATTGGTCAGTTGGGACAAACTCTTTTGACCCAAGGTGCAAGGCGACTTGGGTTTGAGAGACCCCTTCATCATGAACAAGGTGCTAAGCGCCAAAATCTAGTGGTGTTGGCTAAAAAGCCCCAAGGACCTTTGGGCCCAACTCTAGAGGAAGAAATATGCTCCAAATGTGGTAGAAAAGAACCTCATCCGTTGGAATGAGGATAACCTGGGCTCCTTGATATGGACAACAGCTAGGCAGAATCGACAACTGGTAACTGCGCACACCTTCTGGGAAATTAAGAATGGAAAAACGACCCTCTTCTGGCAAGATTCCTGGCAACAATGGTCGGTTCTGAGTAAGGAGGAATGGGCCCATGACATCTGCACTCAAACCACTCGGGTAGGCCTGACAAAAGTAGCTGATTATTGGCAGGACAACCCCCAGGAAGACATGTGGCACCAATGGCACCTGGACAGGGAAAACATCGAGCTGGAGGCTGGCGTGGATCTAGAACCTTGGCACGAAGAGATGAAGAAACAAAAAATTCCCAAAAGAGCAGGAGAGGACATCTTAAGGTGGGGATACAGACCGAGGGGAACCTTCAGCACTTGGGAAGCATACCATCTCAAACAACATGCAAACCCTCTCCCTAACACGAAAGTGTGGCGCAAGCTCTGGAGTCTCAAGCACTGGCCAAAAATCACCCTTTTGCTTTGGCTTGTCACTCACTCCATCATCCTCACCTGGGACAACCTATCGAAAAGGGGATTCGTTGGGCCCTATATATGCTTACTCTGTGGAGAGGCAGAGGAAACAATGAACCATCTTCTCAACTCTTGCCATTATACTGCTCAAATATGGGATCATGCGACACTTATTATGCGCACCTCAGACCGCAGCAGAGATAGCATCTTGTCAACCATTACAAACTGGAGGGACCAAGCTTTCCGTTCCCCCCTCCTCAACTTTGTTTGGCAACTTCTACCGGGCTTTATTTTATGGCAAACCTGGAAAGAACGGAATAGAAGGACTTTCAAAGGCCTGTCCCTCCCCTGGCAACACTGCTGGCATTCGTTCTATCGTAACATCCTGGAGACTCTCCATCTTCAGCCATGACCCGGTGAGGACGAGAACAATAATCCCGAAAAAATTCCCATCATCCGTTTCTGGAATCCACCCTCTCCCCTTTAGTCTCGACCTTCTCCTACCCCGCCCCTTCCCCCCAGCACCCCTTCCTTCTGGTCTCCTCCCCCAAAAGGTTTCCTCAAGCTTAACTTTGATGGGGCCTCTAAGGGCAATCCAGGACCTGTAGGCTATGGAATTGTCCTCCGCGACACCCTTGGGCACATCCTTCTCATCAGTGCGGGCCCCATCGACCACTCCACGAACAATGCAGAAGAACTGAGGGGTCTTACCAGAGGACTCCAAATAGACATTGAAAACAACTTCACTAAGATAGTCGTTGAGGGCGACTCTTTAATCATCATCAACCTACTGCGGAAAATTATAAATTGGGCCAACCTGGATAAAATATCGCCCAGCTGCAGACTCTTACATGGACTGCAGACCATTACTGATTCACTACGTCCAAGGCTGACTATCATCCCAGCCCACGTCAGAAGGCGGGCGAATCAAGTGGCGGACAGTCTGGCAAATATAGGCATCAACTGGAGCGATTTGAAACTCCTCTGTAATTCAACCTCGGAACCTGATCATCCCATTCTTCAGCAATGCATTCGCCAAGCTAGGGTGACGGATGCTCCCCCGGATGGGGTGTTATCGGAGAACACCTGGCTTATAACAGAGGGGGGCATATGCCAACGGGGCATGGAGCCATGTGACGGGCTCATGCCACTGCCTTCCACCCCTCCGCAGCATTAAAACACTCTTATTGTGATGGGAAAGAGTGTTAATGCCCACACCCGGCCTCCACATTGTACTGTGGCACTGTTACTCAGCTCTGTTCATTATCTCTGTTGGTGGTTCGTTGGGCCTTCCCCTTCCCTGCCATGCCCATCCTCTGATTGTGCTCACTGGACCTCGGCGGCTCCTCTCAACACTCAGCCCGACGACCATAGTTATGTGCAACCCATGCCTAAGCATAAAGAATGTTTGAGAGGGAGGCCACGGCGGGGTTCTCCCTGGAGACCGCGTCAGCCCTCTCTCTCTTTGCCTGCTTCGCTTCCCACTGGTTCTTCCATTCACCCCCAAGCCGAGCCTCTTGGCTCCACTTCTCTCAACCCGCCGACCATGAACTTCAATTGCCTGGAACTTGTTCCACGGCTACCCAGCTCTTCTCTCCATCTCTTCCCTGCTCCTTCGGTGAATGAACCAGTCTACCCTCCAAGCCCGTCTTTCCCAAGAGACATAGGGGCCGACCAACCTCCTCCTTCGCGGAAGATTGGGCACTCTGGCCCCCCCACCCCCAATTCCACTAATGATGAGCAGATGAAAGACAAGGTGGCCATTCTCTACAGCCTCGTCTTCGAACTCCACCAGGGGGTGGATGACTTGCACTTCAGGCTGCAACTCACCAACGACAAGGTGGCGCTTTTTTTACAGCTCCTATCCTCTTTGCACGAGACGGTTCTATCACGCCCGGAAGGAGCGACCTCTAGGTAGGAACCTGCAGCAAACGCCATAGAAGGAAAAGATAAGGTGAGCGCGATGAAAACTGAGGATACCACAATGCAGTGGGCGGCTACTACAGGCGAGGATACCGCAAAGCAGGGTGCAGCAGGGTCGGAACCAGAACGAAGTGGGAATGCGACTAGGGAAGTGGAGGATAGCGCGAGGAACAACCCTGGTGCTGCGACCATGGAGTAGGATGAGATGCAGTGGGGGGACAAGATGACAGTTGTCGAAGAGGAACCATGGCCAGGGGATCTCAACGCCACCTGGCCGGGTTACGCGTCTGGTGTCTAGACTTATGACGTGTCCGAAGATGAGCCAATCATGTTTTCCTTTTTATGGTTGTCCAAGCTGTCCTAGACATTGTTTTTTTATAATTTATAGCTATGCATATGTTGACTAATATGTTGACTGGGCCGGTTTCCCCTCTGTTGGGGCAGCCCAGTAATTACAGCAGGACAATCTATGTATTTTGAAACCTCTTTTGCCTCTAGCAGGAACTTAATATATTAAACCTCTTACTTTAAAAAAAAATGTTAATCAAAAGTGTTTTCTCTATAAGTAAATTTTTCAAAAACAAAAACAAAATCATATCTGGGGCTTCTTTCACAAGTCTACTCTCCACTATTTTATCTCATACCTTTTGGGGTGAAAAGATGAACATTAATGGAAGCACTGCAAACCTATTGGCTGCGGGATTAATCTGTGGTTCGAGAAACTGCGACTATCGTACCCAGGGCCTGAGCCACACCAACCTTTAACATGGTTGGATTTTTTGTCCCCGCGGGTTTCAAACCAATAACTTTAACAACAAGAAGTCGCTTAACAATACACACCGACTATCCTACACCTAGGGGACCATTAAATTTAAAATTTTAAGTCGAAAAAGAATTTGTAATCTTTATGATAAGAAAGTACAAAATGAAAATCACCCTTAAAATGTTCATTTTAGATTAACATTATTATTCAATTTTATAATATTTCTAATATTAATAATCTTTATAACTTATTAAATAGTGAAAAAAATTGATTATAAAAATTTATTTGTAATTTGTTTTAATTATAAAACAAAATTCTAAATAAATTTACTAGTCTTAACATTTTTAAATAAATTAAAAACCATCATAATAAATTAAAAATAATTCACATTTTATAAACCTTTAATAGTAATGAAATTAAAATATGTTTATTTTAATATAATCAATCTTGGTTTTCATTTATTAAAAACTCAATAGAAAACAAAATCTAAAAAATATATTTTAATATTTATTCTTATCCATATTTAGTATTAATTATAAAACAAAATTATAAATAAATTTATTACTCTTAATTTTTTTAAATAAAAAAAAATCATCTTAATAAATTAAAAATAATGCATATCAATAAACATTTTATAAACCTTTAATATTAATGAAATTAAAATATATTTATTTTAATATAATCAAGTTTAGTTTTCATTTATTAGAAACTTAATAGAAAACAAAATCCAAAAAATATATTTTGATATTTATTTTTATCCATATTTAGTAGTTTCAAAATTAAAAATATTTAGATTTAGGTTAGAAAGAAAACTAGGTAACATTTAAATTTAAAAATAATATTTTGATATTTATTCTTATCCATATTTAGTAGTTCCAAAATTAAAGTTATTGATATTTAGTAGTTCCAAAATTAAAATTATTGATATTTAGTAGTTCCAAAATTAAAATTATTGATATTTAGTAGTTCCAAAATTAAAATTATTGAGATTTTGGTTAGAAAAAAAAACAGATAACAATTTAAATTTAGGTAGTGTTTTCAAATTATTTTGAATTAATTTTTCTTTAAATTTAAATTGTAAAATAAAATGGGAATATATTTATTTTATAAAAAAAATTAGATGTTGTTAAACCTGTTAAATGAAAGAGTTAAAAAAAATAGAAAATATAAAGTTAAAAAAAATAAATATAAATTCATTTTAATATTTATAATATTTATATGTAAAAAGGAGGAAGTATTTTTACAATATGAATCCAAAGATCTATGTTATTTTAGAATGTGAATATGTTAATTGAATGAAATAAATTATAAAATAATTATTTGAATTAAAGTAGTGTAAATTTATTTTAATTTGGGATTTTTGAGTTAAAAAAAAAAATTAAGTTTAGACATATGATAGATGGAGAGTTAACATGGATATACACTAGCACAGTCACATAATTTTGGTTGATGAACGGGTATAGGGGTATTTAATTTACAAACCCTAACTCTAACTCTAAAATAATCCTAATTCTAACATAAAACTTAACTTTAATATAACCTTAAGCCTAGCATAATTTTAGATGATTTTAATCATTTTAATGATAGATTAATTATTTTCCAATACTTAATAATTAATGTATCATTAAAATGATTAAAATCATCTAAAATTAAGTTAGAATTAAAGTTATGTTAAAGTTAGAATTTATACTATAATTAACGTTATCTTAGAAATAGGGTTTGTAAATGAAATAAGTTGCAGTCATCATCCATATGTGGTTGTGCTAGTATTTAATTGCTGTAGGTAAATTAATATTGTATTTTTGATCCATCTTTATGATGATGTTTTCTATATTTTGGATTGTTAATTCCCAATGTTAAACCGTTGGGATTTAGGTATGGTTGGTTGCAGGCTGTAAATGATTCGAAAAAGATTTGCGTTATTCTATATTGGTGGATGGAATAAACGATGGGATCATCCTTAGACCTATGAAATATAACAATAGCATAGTATCCTCAAGTCCCGGTGGTAATTTAAAAGAAAACAAATTTCAGTGCTATATACTAGGTTGCAAGTGCATCTCAGCACATCTATAGACAATATGCAAATACCATTACCAGTCAAAGTGAAATGTCTTGTCCATTTAGGTTGATGTTTTGTGAAAAATCCCTAGACTTTTAAAAGATACACCAAAAACTAACCCGCGCAAAACAGAACTACAGAGGCACATAACTCCATTCAAGCTTCAAAATTCCACCAAGGCAACTTCTGAGAGAATTCCTTCTAGAATAAGCGATGGAGGAGAAACTTTTCTATACAATCTATTCCACGGCTCTACAAAGTAAACGCAGTAGGGGTGAAGCTCCTGTTATGATTTCTAGTTTAATGTTTTAGAAAATCTCTTCAAATTTTGAGATTCTCATGCTAGAATGCAATTTACATAAAAAATTAACTTCACAAAGGAGTAAAACAACAGGAGTTCAGAAACAACATAAAAATAATTCGTCGCTAAAAATGTTTACCGGGTACAATATGTTTCCCAGTACAAACGATTTTCGTTCCAATTTGGACATCGATCTTCTTAATGCTAGGAATTTCAAGAAATGAGACATCATGGATTGGGGAAGCAAGGTTTTTAAGACCGAAGCTATGATGATTACTCCATAAGTGATCAGACGTGAGAAGCCTAATGGATTAGAAATACCAGAACCTCAAGAGACTAATGCTTCTATATGGAGATCTGAATTTTTTTTACTTCCATCAGTTGGTTGGCTTGAAGTTAAATCCATGAAGAGCTCGAAACCTATGAAGATGTTTAGGCTTCTCCAGCAGGTCTGTGCTTGCACAACGCTTTCGAACCAAGCTCCATTTTTCAAAGGATGGATCATGTACGATGGTTATCTAGGTATCGAGAAGTGGTTTTTTTTATGATAAAAAGAGTGATAATAGCATAGAAGAAATGGTATATGTGGCATCCATTAGTAAGCACACACATTTATTCATAGAATTGATCCCTACTAAAGTGACAACCCTAAAGTGACAATGAGGTATTTTATACTTCATGTCAACTTCATGTTGAAGATGGAATAAATTACACATTTCCCTCATACTAAATTAAAACACACCTTTCTACATAAAAATATTTGTAATTTTTAAAGATATTTAATAAATTTAGATTTCATTAAATAAAATTACTATATAAGCCATTTAAATTCAAATTCGATAAAGGTTTTGGTTTAAATTTAAATTTTTAGAATGTAAATCCTTTATAAAGGATTTAAGGTCTCCCACATCACCCATTGAGTCTATTCAGATTTGGGGGCAAGTTGGGCAAGAGAAATTAGAGAGCATGCAACTAGTTGGGAGAACAAAGACGTTTGGGTGTGAGAAGGGGCACCTTGGGCACACGATGGTGATATGTGGCACAAAGGGGGCACATACCTTACTTTCCTTAGAACAATTGATGGATACTTGGGCTGTGTTTTGGAAAGGGGGAGGCAACTTGGGAGCATGCGAAAGGAGTGGAAACTTCTTCCCTTGGCAACACGGGATTATCGGAGAGGTTGGATGACCCCATTGGAACACCCATGAGGAGTCATAGTGATTGACACAAGAGAACACACAAGGCAAGGGGTGCATGCCTAAGGATGGGGTGCACACCTAATGATGGGGCATGTTAGTCCAAGAGACATGACAATTGATGGGCACGTGAGCTTGTTTGCATGCATTGGGTACACAAAGGGGTGCAACGAGTCATTCGAGTGTAGATTCATGAAGGGACACGACACACCCAAAATACATGAGGTTTCGCAAAAGTGACCCTTTGAGTCCCTATAAGAGAACAATGGTGCACAACCAAGGAAGGAAATAAGATTGGCAAGAGACTTGAACAACAAGTTTGGGGAAAATTTTGAGGAAATGCAATACTGAGACAGAACTGCCAAGATGGAAGATAAGTATCCAAGGGTGGGATGCTCTAGGAGATTTCGGGGAAGTCTAGAAATGTAAGTCTATTGGAGGTATGTGTGAGGAAAAACCAAAATCTTTGTTAGCTTGGTGAAAGTTTGTGAAAATGAAGTGACAACAAGTCTATGGTTGAGGGAATGTTTGAGGTGCACCACATTACAAAGACACTTGTGATAGAGAGTCTTTTCGAGATGAATCTATGTATGAGTGTCTTCGTGAGGTGAGGCGAGTCATCTGACTCTGTCGAATTTGTAAATCGAGCCAATAGTGCGCATATTGTAACTATTTTGCAATAACAAAGACTTAGTTTGGTGTTAGGCATTGTTCATGCCCCCCACACTATTTATGTGTATGTCTTTGTTTGTTCTCCATTTGTTCTCTTGGTTTCTCATGTTCATGGATGTATGGTTATATATGACTAAGTGTTAAACTTTTAACAGTTGTCAAAGAACACAAGAGTTGCATTATATTAAGAGTATGACTTGTCGATAGCCTAAAATGGAGTATGTATATTCTTTAGGTGAAGAGGTGTAGTCTGGACGAAGTATTCTTGGTGTGCGAAGAAGTCAAGTCAGAACCGTCGTGGTGTTGCACGCCCTCAGGAGTTGAATGATCACAAGATCTAGATATGAATCATGTTGGGTTGTAACAAGTGGTATCAAAATTGACTCTTCACCACTATTGTTGTTGGAACAATGATGGTTAACACACTTGTTGGAAAGATAGTTTGGGCACAATCTTAGTGAGGGTTCAGTTAGGTGGACAGGCCTATCACAAAAGCAACCTGAGTGTAAACTTGGTGGTTTGTGACGGAAGTAAAGGGTCGAGTTGCGAACGAAGCCATGACTTGTGAACAAACCTTGGCACACCCCTTGAGTAGGCCAAGAGCATAGTTCGAAGGTTGAACTGAGAACTTGGACAAGGAGGATGAACACTGGACTGTCGTAGAACTAAATGTAGAGTTGACCACATAAGAAGTTGGGTACATACCTTGGTGAACAGTTTGGCAAGGTGGGTTATTATGTCATAGGTGGTTTGAACATAGTCCTATTTACATACGTAGACTAGGGGAGGAGTTCATGAGGGTGAATTGAGCACTTGGATGTGTAGGTGACCGCAGGACTCATTCCAGTCTTGGGACAATACGTAGGAGTTGCACAAAACTTTTGAAAAGACCAAGTGACGTGGGTCAAGTAGAAAAATGGACGGTGCACTTGATGAAGCTTGGAAGTTCAAGAGAGATAATGTAATTCAATGATTAGAGAAACTCCAAGAGGCTTTGTAGAGGATGGTAAAATTCGATGCACATATAGAATCCAATATTAGTAGACTGAAGGAATTGACGAGAGGGATAGATACTTTTATGTTAGGTGCATTGGGAGTACTCATGGAGGAGAGTGTCCGACCAGAAGGAAATGAAGCATCAAAGACTCATCCCAGACCATGCATGAGGAGAGGGAGGTTGATTGAATGTTACCATTGTTTGCGAAATAACTTTATGAGGAACTACCTAATGCAAGGGAAGTTGGATTTGTTTGTTGAGGAGGAGGCTCGACTCACACCAATAGTGGAGGAGTCAAAACCATTGGCAGAGATGGTTCAAGTGAAAAAACCAACGGAAGAGATGAATGAACTCATGGAGATGTTGGTAGAATGCATGCAAGAGTTTAAGACAAGAGATCAAATACAATTTTCACAAAGTGAAGCAGTTGAAGTAATTTTCTTTGTGGACACAATAGTAAGTGGATTGAGGATGCCAACCTTGGTTGAGACTAGGAAAACCCATAGTTTTGTGAGCGATCGAGCCATGAAATCACTTCATCGAAAACATGATAACTGCACTAGAACGTGTAAAGTGTTGAAGTCAGTAGTGATGTCAATGACATAAATTGTTCTTTTAGCACCATTGAGAGCGGGGGAGTGGTTTGGAAACATGTATTTGTTGGTAGATCCATTGGAAGATCATGTGATGATCTTGGGCTTGTACTTCCTTAGACTTTCCAAAGTAGCTCCACTCATTCACAAAAGTTTCTTAGTATTCTTGGAAGAGGCCAAAACAACAAGCACACCCCCAAAAATAAAGAGGAAGCTCCAGATGATGCCTAGGATTTATGTGACCGGGTTGATAAAAGGAGTTCATGGAAACACATACAAGCCTTGCAACATGAAACAACAACGATAATTCATCCACACCAAAACATCTTTGATTAGTCTGTAGAAATAAGAATAATAACTAATGATGATGAAGACTTTAGTGAAGAAAACCTTGGGGAAGGTTGTTCAATTGAGGAACCCGCAAAACCATGAACATGAGTGTACAAGATAGTTTGATAGTTATCAACAACAAGTTATGGACATTGTGGGGGATCCAGTAGAAGACTTATCCACCATAGAAACTTCAAGAGTTGAGCTAAGACAATGCATGGAGGCACCTACTCAACTAGACTTGGAGAGGGATGTGGAAGAGGCATGAATTGAGGACTGACACCTCATAGCAGTTGTGAAATTTTTTAGGAAGGCCATGGGGATATACAACTTCTAAATTACTACAGAATGACTTGAGGAATTGGGATGCACACCGAAGGAAGTTTGATTGGCCATGTGATACTTGCGCATGGAGCACAAGTCAGACATGATGTATGCCAATAGCCTTGCTGGCGGCTATTGGGTACACTCTACCGCTAAATGAAGAAAATAAAAATGTGTCACCGAGAGAAAGAAAAATGATTGATGATGCCTAGTGTAGGTGTCATTGAAAGAATCAAGTAAGAAAATTGTGAAATGACATATGAGGTGTGGAGGTGAATTTCCAAATTGTGACAAGGGGCAAGACCTTGTTCAGAACCAAAAAATTTAGCTAAGTGAAGAGAACATGTTGAGGTTGTAGTGGGTGACTTAACAAGACCACTAAGGGTTGGAAAGGATGACGATGATGTAGACAGAAAAGGGTTTGTTAGATGCAAAGACGTTCATTCTCTAGCAATGAATGCCACAGTTGCATTGATCACCCAACAATTTCAAAACTTGAGAGGATCCAATGTACATGGCACACAAATGACTGAGTCGAACTATCAAATCCATCATGTTTCAAGAACATACAACACTTGGACACACTTTGCAACAGTTCCTCATGAGAGTTTCCTTGATGAAAACAATTGAAGAGGCAACAATTGTTGGGTGGTGATGAGATCCGGATATGTGACAGAGATGCCATACAGATTAACGGATTTTGTCGGGGATGAAAACAACTTGGAGTGGGGGAGGATGTAAGGTATCCCACGCCACCCACCAAGTGTGTGCACTCTTTGTGCATACTTGGGGGTGAGTCTGGAAAGATAACATAGAGAGCATGCAAATGGTTGGGCAAATGAAGAAGTTTGGATATGAGTAGGGGCACATTGGGCACATGATGGTGACATGCGATATTAAAGGGGCCCACACCTTACTTAACTTAGAATGATTGACAAAGACTTGGGTTGCATTTGGGAAAGAGCAGGGCAACTTGGGAGCATACCCAAGGATTGGATTCATCTATCCCCACCAACATGGGTGCATTAGAGAGGTTGGACGACCCCATTGGCACACCCATGAGGAGTCAGGATGATCGACACAAGATAACGCACAAGTCAAGGGGTGCACACCAAAGGATGAGACACGTCGTTCCAAAAGACATGACAATTGATGGGAGCACATGCTTGTTTGGGCACACCAGGTCCATGGAGGGGTGGGACAGTTTATTTGAGTGTAGATTCACGAAGGAGCTTGAAACACGCAAAAGACATGAAGTTTCTCACAAGTGACCCTTGGAGTCCCTATAAGTGCACAAGGGCACACAACCAAGGAAGGAAATAATATTTGCAAGAGATTTGGAGAACAAGTCTAGAAGGAAAAGTCTGATGCAAGGTAGGATTGAGGCAGAACTGCCAAGACTGAAGACAAGTAGCCAAGGGTGGAACGCTCTAGGATATTTTTGGAAAGTATAGAAACACAAGTTTGTTGGAGGCATGCATGGGGAAAAACCGAAATTCATGTTAGCTTGGTGAAATTCGAAGGGACAACAAGTCTATGATTCAGGGTATGTTTGATCTGCATCGCAAAAGGTTGTGAAGATGGTTGCGACAAAGTGCCTTGGTGGGAAAAATTTGTGTATGAGTGTCTTGGTTAAGTGAGGCAAGTCATGTGACTCTGATGAATTTGTAAACTAAGCCGATGATCTAAACATGAAGAAGACTTGTATCTTGAAATTATTTGCAAGTAGAATTTATGTGTTAAAATGAAAATGGATCAACTTTGCAACACAAATTTAATATAATTTTCTCATTCAAGATGCATATAAACAGGATCAATAACAGTGAACAGAAAACACAAAACACAACAAATGATAAAGAAGTTCACCCCTCTCTTGGGCTACATCTCCTGGTCCAGCTTCCAATGGATCATTTGTATTATTTTCTCAAAGTGCTCAAAAATGTGCTTTACAATGCTCACAATTCCAAATAGACTACTCCAATGGCTTCAGAACGTCCAAAAACCCCTATCTGGTCTTTTTCGGCACCTCGTTTGGCCAAAAATTGAAGAAGATAGGCTTCCTGGAAGTCCCCCTTCAAACTTGTTGTCTTTGCATCTACAAAACGCACCCTTGTTGGCTCAACCTAGCCCACACGCATATTTAAGCATAGAAACTTAGCACCGGATGCAATCGTGTGAACCGTGCAAACTGTAGGACGGTTACGGGCGCACCTAGCTCCTAATCGTCAAGGGCAAGGTCATATGACCCATATGACCACGCACAAGTGCAAACATAGGCCCCCATTTGCACAAGCCAATGGTTAAAGGACAAGTGGCAGGTCATCTGTATAATGGTTGAAACCAAATCCAAACGCAACCCCACGCGTGCCAAACGGTATAGAAATGGGTCATATGTTAACACAATGCGTGACTAAGGGCTGGGGCTAAGCCCCATCCCGGTCGTGCCCCAACTATCCACATATGAAAACATATATAAATATATTTCCATATATATAACAAGAACCAACCAGTGGTGCGCTGGTTGGAGGCTCTTCCCAAGTCTCTCCCCCGTGCCCGGAGGTCGCGTTGTCGACTCTGGCCAACAACATAATTTTAAACCAATGTATATATGACACGTGGTGGCCATTGACTGGGCCACGTTTCACCATCCCATTCGCTACAAACATGCCACATCACATGCCAACTGTCCACACAACTATCTACCACATGTCGTATGGACTGCCACGTCAGCAGCCGTACGGGCTGTACGGACTATACAGTTAGCATCCCTTTTTTGCATGTTTGTCATTTTGAACAGAACGCAATATCTCTCGCTCTCGATGTTCGTTTGAACCCAAATCAGTTGTGTTGGGTTTGTAACACCGAGGCCTACGCTCTCGTTCAATTTGAAGAGATTCCGAACACTTTGAAGTATTGAGCAAAATTTGATCCCTTGGATCACACCTCTCCATTGAAAAGATTTTGGACCTCCAAAAGACTATTTTTAGTCTATTTGAATATGAGGGTATAGTTTCCTCACCTTTCCAACCTCAATCCACTTGCCTTTTCTTGGATTTGTACCTTTAAGACCAACTCGAAGATACTCCACATTTCCTCGTTTTGAAGTTCGTATTCTCCTGTCAAGGATTGTGTCTTCATGCAGTTTTGTAAGATATTCTGGGGAAAAATCATCTATAGAAGGAATCTGAACATGCTCTCCTTGATCATCAATCAAAGGAGGCTCATACAATTTCAAATTCTCAACATTAACAACTGCATACATTTGCATATAAGGAGGAAAATCTAAACGAAAGGCATTGTTACCAATCTTGTCAATAATCTTGAAAGGACCATATCAAATTGGTTTCAATTTTTTACCTTCTCCTTTAAGCCTCTCCTTACTGAAGTAAAGCCAAACTTCATCTCCAACTTGGAAACTGTGATCAACGCGATGCTTGTCATGTCTCATCTTGTACTTGGCTTGACTCTTTTCCAACTTCTCTTGCACCATTTGATGTATCAACTTAATTTGTTCAATGAACTTTTCTACCCTATCAATGTCATATTGACCATCAATAGAAATATCATTCCCAAAGATAAAATCTAAAGGAGATTTGGGAAAATAGCCAAAACATGCTTAAAATGGTGATGTTTGAGTTGAAGAGTGCTTAGCTCGATTATAAGCATGCTGAATGTAGTGTAAATGCTCATCCCAAAGTTTAGGATGCTTGTTGCAATAAGCACGAAGAAGATGCACCATTGTTCGATTTACCAATTCTGTCTGACCATCTGTTTGTAGATGAAAAGTTGTGCTCTTTTTCATTTTGGTGTCCATGCGTGCCCATAAACTCGACCAAAATTTCCAACAAATCGAGAATCTCGATCAGAAATAATGGATTTAGGCAATCCAATATGCACCCAAACATTTTGAAAGAACATTTGTGCCATTTGTTCAGTTGTAACCTGCTTCGTACAAGGTATCAAAATGCACATTTTGCTAAATCGATCAACCACAACATAAAGATAATCATGATTTCGTCTAGACATAGGTATACCTCCTACAAAGTCCATAGAAATGCTTTCCCAAGGACGATAAGGAACCGGAAGTGGAGTATACAAACCCAACTTTCGATTGCTAGGTTTACTTGTGGCACATAACGAACATCCTCAAACATATCTTGAAACACTTTCATTCATTTTAGGCCAATAGCAGTACCTTTGCAAATTAGCCATTGTCTTGCCTACACCAAAATGACCAGCAATAAGAGAAGAATGGGCTTCTCTTATAATGTTGATTCTTTCCCCCTGTGGAATACATAGCTTGCCAAGATGATACAAAAGATTATCATGCACATGGTAATCCAATTCCTCAACATGGTTAGAATGACACAAAGTTTCATATACTTCTTTAAAATCAGTATCCAAAGCATATTGCTCAACATAACTTTCATGCATGATAGGACTATGCTTAAGAATAATTGAAGCACTAATAATAGGCCTTGAAATCATATCAACAACTTTGTTATAAATGCCATTCTTATACCTGATGACCAAGTGGAATTGTTGTAGAAAACCCATCCATCTGAAGTGCCTAGCTTGTTGTAACTTTGTTTGTGATTGTAAGTATTGCAGTGGTTGATGATCAGTGTGAACAATGGTTTCTTTCTCCAACAAACAATGTTTCCATTTTTTCACACTTTGTACCAATGCATACAACTCCTTATCATAAGTAGGATAGTTAATCATGGCACCATTAAGAGTTTCAAAATGAAAACAAATGGGCTTACCATGTTGTATCAAAACTGCTCCCATTGCATAATTGCTTGCATCTGTTTGGATTTCAAAAGGTTGTCTTAAATTTGGAAGTGCAAGAACTGGTGCTGAACTGATTTTCTCTTTCAAAGTATCAAAATCCTTCTGTTGCTTGCCTCCCCATTGAAAAACTTGCTTGACACTTGTCACTGCATGTAATGGAGCTGCAATGGAAGAAAATTTAGCAATAAACTTTCTCCAATATTGGGTTGCTCCCAAAAA
>ML806664.1:54627-78621 GCA_009831015.1 Picea engelmannii
TAAATTACCTTATTTATCCTTGTGACTTTATCATTACCAATATCATGAATCTACGCAAGTCCTAAGAAATTAAACAGTCCATGTTTCCCGCCTCCTCACGATTTCATCTCGGATCAATTCCAGCTCCGATATAAAGCCGCGAATGCGCTGATCACACCGAATCGACGCAAACCATGGATGGTGTCTCGAGCCAAAAAGTCATGGTCGATCTACAGGATCAACCCTTTGAGTTTATGGCTTAACTTTGAAGTATAAATATTTTAGGAGCCTTCCCAAGTAGGTGACAAAATGGATCGCTTCTCCATTACATCAACAATTTGGATTGCCAGAAGTTCTGCTCGCTCTATGATATTTCCAGATAATTCTGCTGGTTCTGCTCGTTCTATAATATTTCCAGATAATTTCCTTGTATGCCATTCTCATAAACATGAATGCCAGTCAATAGTCAATACAATTTGTCTTTGCTGGCACCGGTTTATTCGGATGCTTTAGTTGTTCGTTAATTATTTACCATTATATAAAGAAGGTTCTCTGTAACAGGGCGGGCAGATCTTCCACATTTTATGTGTTCTTTGAATGTTATGTTAAAGGAAATGAAATAAAGAATGGATGCTATTCAACAACACAAATTTGTCTTTAATTTTATATGTGGGGTACGTTTAAAAAGTTATTAAAAATATTCAGCTTTGCTTCTGTAAATGCTTAATACATCCAAGAAGACATGAATATATGGTAATAATATATTCATGGAATCTTCCCTGGTTGAGGTCCCGTGATGAATATATGGTAATAATATTATTCATGGAATCTTCCCTACCTGATGTCAGGTGATGAGAAGAGATATAACAGCCTGTAACAAGATCCAGTCCTTATATTTTGCTTCTCGTTAACGGCAATTGGAGGAAGCAGACTCATAAAATTACTTCATAATCACCATCCGAAATCCGAAGGAGTCTCTGAGAATACGTCTTGAACTCTCTCTGTTAATGGAGGTCTTTCTGTTGGCGGGTATCCTTTTGGTTGCAGGTATTGGAATCGTGGCGTGGGGATTGCATTCCCTCGTTCGAAAGAAGAACCGTGACGGCGATGGTGGAGGAGGTGAAAGCGGCGATCGCAGAGGAGGGGAAGTCGGCGATGGCGTAGGACAGGAAGGCGGTGGAGGTGAAGGCGGCGATGGCGGCGGAGGAGGTGAAGGTGGCGAAGGCGGAGATCACACGCAGACTCAGCATCACCATCTTCATCACTCTGTAGGCCATCATCATCACCATGGGGGCTTTTGAAGGGCAGTATAATGAGCATTGCCAAGACTCCTGCCATACGAAATACTAGGGTTATTTAGAAATCCTTTGATATATTGTATTTTAATGTACATCTGATGACAGTTTTCACCAAAGGAAAGGTCACCTAGATGTATATTTCAATCAAGAATTAGCAGCAGCTTTTAAATTTGGTTGTTCAGGCATGTATTTAAACCCTAACCATTTAGGGCTACGGATTTTATTTTTCAACCTAATGCAAACATGGTGTAATCCTTGATTCACAAACCAAAGGAGAATTTGAAGTAATTGGGATTAAAAAGTTAGGTTGAACGAGAAAGACCTTCAACTAGTTGTGCTAAACAAGGTAGATTATTATGTTCCCTTATCTTAATTATAGATAACAAAAAGACCTTCAACTATATGTATTCAACAAATTCAGTCTAGGTTATTATGTTTCACTGCTAAGGAAGAACCATAACCATTTTAATATGCCATCATGTATCATTGATTGGTTGTTATGTTTCATTGCTAAAGAATAACCATAGCCATTTTGATACGTCATCATGTAGCATTGATTGGTTAGTTGTAGCCAATAAGGAATCCCTTTTAAACTAGTTTTGTTGGTAAAGGGAATTAATTTGTAATTTCGAATGATGGGAATGAACATGGAAGGCTTTGAGTTTGAATTAGTTTTAATCAGTAAGACGATCAACCTTGTAACTTTGATTGAATAAGTCAATAATGAAGCTTTAAATATAATTTTGCTTGATACATAATTAATTATGTGCATTAGGTTGGGTGGTAGTCCGCAATGAGGCCCTAAAGTTAATTGATTGGTTGAAGGTAATAGGGAAAACCTTATCTATTGAGAAGTATAAGAAATATATATACTAAGTAATTTCTTAACTATTAGTTAAGAGTGCTTCTTAAACAAGTTTGGTATAGCATGATAGGAAATATATTTTCCCTTCCATGGTTAAAAACATGGATTGAAAGATTATTAATGATGTTTAATTATATTTATCATTTATTCTCATAGAAGAATAACAAGGTAGCCTTGTGACTATAGATTTTGACTCTTTATTTTTTTGGTGAGTAGATGTTGTTGGCATCCATTTATGTATAATAAATATTTTGAAATAACTCTAATGTGTTGTATTCCAAATAGAAACATATACTCAAAAATATAATAAATATGTTGTTTCAGAAATATATGAAATTATATACTTATATATTTATTATTTTATTAATCCTCGTTTGATAAGCAAATATAATCATACAAAGATGTTAAATATTAAAATTTGTTATCTCTCTAAAAACATAAAATATGTTAAATGTTCATACCCTACTAATTGAAATCATTAATAATAATTCCAGCATATTCATACTTTATATAGTCAATTGTTTCAGAAATATATAAAATTATATACTTAAATATTTATTATTTTATTAATCCTCCTTTAATAAGCAAATATAATCATACAAAAATGTTAAATATTAAAATTTGTTGTCTCTCTAAATACATAAAATATGTTAAACGTTCGTACCCTACTAATTGAAATCATTAATAATAATTCCAGCATATTCATACTTTATAGTCTTATGCAAAAGAGGGGAAGATTGATCATTTAATTAATAGAACTTCTTTATTTCTACTTACGCATAAATGGGTTCCATTTGTATCGATTCCTCCCTCCCTCTTTAAGAATGGGGACACAACCATATGAATTTGACTTTGGGATTCATAACAAAAACGAATGATACATGCACATTATGGACAATGTCGGGTCCATTTTGGACAACGCTAGCATAAACAAATTAATATTGGAAACCCTCAAATTACTATCCTAGCATTGATACATGCACATCATTATGGACAATTTCGGGTCCATTTTGGACAACGCTAGCATAAACAAATTAATGTTGGAAACCCTCAAATTACTATCCTAGCATTGAGCATAATTGAGATAGATATGTATTGGAACTAGAAATTGTTTTATTTCCCACTCATATTATTACGTGCTTTCCTCCATCCACCTTCTCTTCATAACAAACATGGGAATTGTACATGTGTAGAGTCCTTTTATAGGTTGATATCACATTGGAAGGAAGCTTACTAAATGATCAAAGTCATTCCTAGTCATAGTTCCTACTACTCTTCCCAAAATAAATGTGTAGTCTTGAAGCAATGAATTGATGGTAGACAATGGTATGGTTTGTTGTTACTGATATGGTTTACATATTCGATCAACATGTTTATCCTTTAATCCTGTTATATTTTATTCCATTAAGATGGAAAAAGATTTCATGAATTCTCTATAATGTCCATCAGTTTCCACCTTCTACAACATATAAACCCATAACAGTGAGGGCTTGTTAAAAAGTAACCCTTATATTTATAACATATTTGGTGTGAAATATGATATTTGGTGTGTAATTTGATATAGAACCACCATTCCCTCAAATGAAATGCAGGAACTTAAACCATGAAGGAAAACATAGATACTCATGCATTGACCATTTATACAACGGGTTAGGAAAAAATGTAACGGTTGCTTCTTCGATATTTCCAAGGTTCTCCACATGGCCATACTATCCAAAATTCTTTAATGTAATTAGTATAAGCTAAGGATTTTATACAATTATGGATTTGAGGGGCCAATCATGAGCTTCTTGAATGCATTTTTCTTATGCATTTAACTTAGACTTTGAATATAATATTGTCCATCACACATTTCTATCCCCCTCTTTAATAGAAGATGGAATTGTGACCTCTTCAACTTTGACTTTAATGTTATTGTTGGTAGGAATGTGCAGTTGACTATATTTTTCCATGGAATCCTCTACTACTAATTCCACTATTTCATCAAAGATATCTAACTCACTATCTCGAGTAGCTTCTTGCTCAATTGGCATTAATTTTTTCATTTTTTGCTTGTTCTATAGACACCATTCTTGTCGAACCTTCCTTTCTAGCCATTAGCCACCCTGGAAATATGTTAGGCATATATTTTATCTCTTCAATCATTGGATACTTCACATGTGGATATTGTATACAAGATATGTCTCAAGCAGAAGAATCCTATCTATGAAATCAACTTGGTTTGACTAGACCTAGGGGTCTTGAGTTTATTTGGATTTAATTGTATAATTGACGAAAATTCCTATGTTTGGAAGAATTATAGAAGGCTTCTATTAATTTGCGATATATGAATGTAATCATATCTGTCAGAGAAGATATCGAGAGCTTGAGCGAGTTAGAGAGATCCTAGGAGTAAGTTAGAGATACTAGAGAGGATTTTGTGGATCTGAACCAATTATTGTTTAGGATCCTTTTGTACAATTAAATTGTAAGCCTACAAGAATTAGAGAGGAGAGAGCATGGATAGAGAGGTCAAGTGCGACCAAAGGCCAAGGAAAAGTCCAAATTAATGTAAATCAGGCCAGAGATGCTAGAAGGCCTTGTACAATTAATATACATACTCATTAATAGAATCATCTATGTGTTTGATGGGCTGTCCATGTAAATGTGAAATAAAGCGTCTTCCGTTGAATTGATATTTATGACTGCATTCTAGATTGGAATTGACTAAGTTGTGTATGTGCAGGTTCTACAAGCATGAATGCAGTGGAGAAGGAATTGGATTGAATTCCTTAAGAAACGAAACAGAAAAACCTCGTTACCAGTGAGAAGAGTTGAGGACCACTGATCATTGAACAAGCATAGATATCAACAATCCCGATTAATCATTGAACGATTGGGGAAAGAGATCATACGAAGAATGAATATCTAGATCCGATTCATCAAATCTTAATCGGGGTCCATAGATACCTTATATTATTATCGGATCGAGAGCATGTGATATAAATTAAGTGGAGAGACTCAGATATTCCAGTTTCTGACAAACCAGACCAGCCGGTATAGTAGCTCGTGATTGGATCGACCATTAAGCATCATATCAGGAGAGTAATTGTGCATGCATAACTCTTGAAAGTCGACAACCCAATTTTTGATGCACATGGTGATCATTCGTTGAAGGGGAAGATCAACGGTGATATGTAGTGCAATGGAAGAATCATGGAGCAGAGGATATAGTTGTCAATTCAACAATCAAATCAATGGTTGATATGCTATCGAATCTCTCTCATTGGGATAAACTGAAAAGGGTGAAGTTGGAACCCTTCCAATAGTCTGATATTGACATACATCAATAGAAGTATGCAACCCCTTAAAGAGTGACATGTGTCCCACATGGAGGATGACACGTGTCTATGTCCATTCAATAGTTGGAGCATATGAAAGTCACAAATTGAGGTGACATGTGTTGTCTTAGTCAGTGGTAACATGTGGAAAATCCATGTCAAAAATTCCATGTGGTTAGTGACATGTCATACGGGATTTGATCTTGGTAGTGAATAGTAAGTGGAAACAATTTGAAAGAACGATGATGACATATGTAAGGTTGATGCCAGGCTACGGCTGGCCATGACTTCTGTGGAGTTTGTGTAAAGGTGTAGATTGAAGGACCAGAGTAGATCCATGAGAACGACGATGATTGGATCATTTGTATTGATCATTGATTGTTTCATTTGATCAACAAATGATATTATATCATCCACCGGATAAAGATGAGAAGGGATTAAATTCACATGTTATTTGGAAATATGACGATCTGATATCCACACCCAGGGTCCCAACCCATGGTTAGATGCATACGAGTGCCTATAATTAAAGAACTCAGGAAATAAGTATAGGATTTTGAGCACTTGGTCACGTAGGGGATTCAGACCAAGGTTTGAGTGTTATGGTTAAGCACCACGAGGATTGGTGTGATAACATATCATAATAGGGTTCTGTTAAGAAGTGATTTAGGGTTCGTATAAGAATTGAGAGAAACTCGATATATTGAATATGCAAAGAGTTTTATTTATAAATCTGCACCTGTGGGTATTGATATCTCTTAGGGGGTCTTCATCAATTGGTATCAAAGTACATTTTTTCTCTGAAAAAGAAGAAGTAAAACTGCAACAAAATATTTTAGCCAGCAGAGAGTTTGAGTTGATTCAAAGAGGGGAGCATGCATAGAGGAGTACATTAGAAATTGCAGAAGCATTGGACAAGAAGTTTTCCATTCAAGTGTATTGAATTTGAAGGATAAGATCTCACAGACAGATCTTGTAGGTATTGAATTGATGTTTTGTAATTAATAATGGAAAAGCATGACTCTATCAGAGGTAGTAGGGAATAAATGGTAGAAACCTTTACAATAGAGGAGTTGTGATAGAGAAATAAAAGTTGGTGGAAGAACCTTGTAGTAGGGATGTTGTAGATACTTCCAGTTGAAGATTGGAAGTAAGGAGGATAATTGGATCTCTTAGAGGGAGTGATCCAAGTTGAATAATCTATAGGAGAAGAGGATATGCTCAGAGGGTTCTAGGAGAGAATCAATGATACGAAGAGGCCATAGCTCAAAGGAATCTTGGTGAGGTATTGAGTGCCAAGTAGAGAAGACTTTCTATAAAGAGAGGCTTGATGCAACTCATTGTGGACTAGGAGAAGTTCATAAGAGAAGAGAAGAATATGAATATTGATGTTAATTATTGTAATATCCCTAGGTCGAACCCCAATTGTAAATGTAATAATGTACTTAAACTGGTGAGTTGTTTTATATCTTTTTGGCATGCATCTTCCATGGCGTAGTGCGTGCATGTACTACGCAGTAAAATGATCGAATGGGCACATTCCAGGATACCGCGCGCAACAATTTAAGTGTGTACGATATTGAGGCTACGGAGCCTTTGTGTATATGTTGTGTTTTATAGGCTGGTGAGCCAGTTATTATAAGCTAGGATGATTATGTTTTGAATTAGGCCAGAGAGACTAGATGCTAAAGGTGAGTGCGCCTATATTTGTATACATCTCATCAATAATATAAAATACATCGTTTGCGTCCAGGCCAACCGCGATAAAGAGATCGGGGACTAAACTCCACTGGTTAGGGAAAGGGAGGGGCATAAAAGTTAAGGAAAGGGGATAAGCTAGGGAGCTTAAGCCAAAAAGGAATATTATATTAATATGTCTTAAATCATAATGTATGGATAATTATTTTATCCTAAGTTCTAAAGTTGGGGACAAGTGGGCCAAAGTATCTCCCAACATGACAAGCGTCAAGTTGGGGAAATGCATACATATTGTTGGGAATTAGTTCATTTCCTATCATCTTTTCCATCATTCTTCCCATTATTCCTTCCATCATTCATTCATCCAGTCAATCGTCCATGAGCATGCACACACCCATTAAACTATCCTTCGTATCTTCATGACTATACCTGAACCTGTATCCATAGCCATACTTTTTTTATAGTGGGTTAGCTGGGGAGCTAGGATGAAGAAG
Organism: Picea engelmannii; assembly: GCA_009831015.1. Classification (NCBI taxonomy): domain Eukaryota; kingdom Viridiplantae; phylum Streptophyta; class Pinopsida; order Pinales; family Pinaceae; genus Picea; species Picea engelmannii. The sequence goes on from ML806664.1 coordinate 62,282, forward strand.
TGGGTTTTCAGGCCCGTGGGATACTAAAGAAGTGGGTTGTCAGGCCCTTGGGATATTGAAGAAGCGGGTTGTCAAGCCCGTGAGAAATTTCTCTCTGGGTGAGAGAATTGCTGGGAATTGATTTCCTGAAGGTGCCAAACTGCAACTATAAGGCTTTGAGACTTCCTATCTGGCTTGTTGTTGAAGCCCTGAAAGGGAAGTGGGGAAGCCGAAGGATTGTTGAGTAGATAAGGGGCACACTTCCTGGGGTGGGACATGCATGTGGTGAATGAGAGATTGTAGGTTGTTATTTTGAGTAGGCACTTGTGACGGAGTCTTTCCTATTTTCCATGAGCCATTAGTCTGGTTAGGAACCCTTTACCCAGGTTTATTTTAGTCTCAACTCGGGGGTGAATCACTGTTGAGAGTGATGAATAATGTGGTCTAAGGATGGGAGGTTCATGGAAGGTCTGCACACAGTTGGTGATATTTTTACAAAGATAAGTGTCAACTGTGTGATAAATTTACATGCTGCATTATTATTTCCATGTTTATTTTTATGGGTATTGTTGTATATGTTGCATGTATATGTTTATTGTTATTTCAATGTGAATCCATGTATTTACAGATGTGTTGGTATGCTTACGTTTTATATATAATGCTTCCACAAGAGTTTTGTGTGTATATATTTTAATTGCATGTAGTTTGAAAAATGTATGTGGCATAGCTCAGTTATATGTTGGGTACGTTACAATATGTTCCGCAAAGAGAATAAAAGAGTTCTCTAGTGTAGCGTGGCCTAGATTCGGTGGTCAAGGACGTTACAAAATCATATCAGAGCTAATTACAGTGTTTGAGTAGTGGCATTTCCTGGACTGTTGGTGGCCAAGAATGTTACAATTATAGAGGATCAAGAAGAATCCACAACAAAGGAAAGAAACATGACAAAAAAAATTGCGTAAAGAGGATGAGTCAAGAGGAACTTGACAAATAATTGGTTTATTTAAGGATACAATTGAGTTACATTGGACAACTTCTACAAAAGAATATTGAGGAGAACCAGAGATAAGGATGAAATGTAAATAACAGAGTCAAGGGGCCTGTGATGCAATTATTTGCAAGGAAGATGAGCCTGGAGATCTTGAAGAACATATTGGGTGCTTTACTGAAGGAGGAACTCATAGGAGTTGAGTTCAAGGAGAGGTCATTTACAGAGGAAGGATTTCACTTATGTGAACCCTAGCAAGGATTATTCCTTGATGAGGATGATGAGAAAGTAGAGAGACCTATTGAGAGTCTCATCAGCTATTTGGAGCGTTTAGATCAACATAAGGATGTGTTGATAGAGGGAAAAAATGAGGCTAAGGAGCCTTATGTTTTTAAATATGAAATTTTGTGTATGTTTGCAGGTACTGAAGAAAGAGAAGGAAAACAGATTCATAATTTTGTCGTAGAGAGGGAGGAGACAACATTGTCTCATGACAATGATCAGTACCTAAGTCATTTTTTATCAAGTGATGCAGATATGGGAAATCTTGTTGTTGCATAGAACAACGAATATGATGAAGGAAAACACTCTAATATAGTGATGACTGATTTTGATGAAGAAATAAGGATGCTTGAGGATTGGTTGATCAATGCAAGGATTGATAAAGAGGACTAAATTACAGTTGCAGATATAGAGTGTTCACGAATTATTAGTTACATCATTGAATATGAGAGAAATAATACTAAAGATATAATTCAATTTTCTGCAAAGGTGTTGAATATCTCAAACATTTTAAGATGGACATATGAATAATAATTGGAACATCCAATCAACAACAACATCAACAAATTTCAGCAGTAGATTTGCAACGGTCTGTACCATCTAGAGGATAGATTAGACATGGAGATTGAAGAAATTAGGATGTTGATGGTGAATATGTCTCAGAGAGGACATGTTTAAGTAAAGAAAATTTACATTAGCAGAGGAAATGGACAATTGCAGACAATAACAATACATCAATACATCAAGAAAAGAAAGCAAAAACATAAAGTTTGGGATCTAGGAGGAATTCAACAATTGGAACTCATGATCAATAGATCATGAACACTTTTTATTCATTAAGAGTTTGATGCAGGAGCATCCTATCTCCAAAATAATCTTGGTTTGAATAGACCTATGGGTCTTGAGTTTATTTGGATTTCATTGTGTAATTGATTAAAATTCCTATGTTTGGAGGAATTCTAGAAGGCTTGTCTTAGTTGAGGATATATGAATTTAATAGTATCTGTCAAAGAAGATCTCGAGAGATTGATTGAGTTAGATATATCCTAGGAGTAAGTTAGAGAACTACTAGAGAGGATTTTGTGGATCTAAACCAATTTTTGTTTAGGATCCTTTTGTACAATTAAATTATAAGCTTACGAGAATTAGAGAACAGAGAGAAAGGATAGAGAGGTCGAGTGTAGACAAAGGAAAAAAGGAAGTAAAAATTAATGTAAATTAGGCCAAAGAGGTGAGAAGGCCTTGGGAAACAAACACACATATTCATTAATAAAATAATCTCTCTGTTTTATTGTCTCTCTGTGTAAATGTGAAATCAAGTGTCTCTCATTGAATCGATAATTCTGACTGTAGTCTATATTGGAATCAACTAAGCTATGTATGTGCAGGTGCTATGAGTGTGAAAGAAATGGAGAAGGAATAATATCAAATTTCTTAAGGACCAACGCAGAAAAACCTCTTTACTAGTCGAAAGAGTTGAGGACCATTGATCATTGAACAAGCATAGAGATCAACGATCCCGATTAAACGTTGAATGATTGGGGTAAGAAATTGTATGGAGAGTGCATATATAGATTTGAGTCATCACATATTAATTAGGTTCCATAGTGACTGTAGATCCTTATCGGATTGGGAGCATGCGATATAAGTTATGTGGAGATACTTCAATATTATGTTGTTCGACAGATTGGACCAACTGGTATAGTAGCTCATGATTAGATCGGCGAGTAAGCATCGGATCTGGATAGTAAGTGCACATGAAGTCTTGAAAGACGATGACTCAGTGTCCAATACATGTGGAAACCATCCATTGAAGGGGAAGATAAAAAATGATCTATAGCATAGTGGAAGCATGATGGAGTAGACGATCTAGTCATCTATTCAACAATAATATTAACGATTGAGATCCTATCGAATCTTTTCCATCGGGATAAACTGAAAAGGGTGAAGTTCAAACACTTCTGATAGTATGATACCGACATACATCAACACATGTATGAAACTCCTCAAAGAGTGACATGTGGCCCACATGGAGGAAGGCACATGTTAGTTTCCATTCAGCAGTTGGAGCATGTGAAAGTCACAAATTGAGGTGACATGTGTAGCCTATTTAGCAACGACACGTGATAAATCTATATCAGGAGTTCCACATGGTTAGAGACATGTCATACCGGATTGGGTCTTTATAGTGAATGGTAAGTGGAAACATTTTGTTGACTTGGTTACAACAGATGTAAGGTTGACATTAGGATCTGGCTAGAAAAATCTTGTGTGGAGTTTGTGTAAAGGTTTAGATCGACGGACCAAAGCAGAGTCATAAGATTGATGACGATAAGATCCTTTGTATTAAGTGTTGATCATTTCATTTGATTCATAGATGATATTATATCATCCACTGGATTGGGACGATAAGGAAGTAATTTCACACATTCTTTTGAAATTCAGCGATCCGATATCCATGCCCATTGTCCCAACCCATAGTCACATGTAGAAAAGTGCCTAGAATTCAATCACTCAGGAAATAATTATAAGGTTTTGAGAAGTTGGTCATGTAGAGGATCCATGCCAAGGTTTTAGAGTTGTGGTTAACCACCATGAGGACTGGTGCAATGAAAAAACATAACAGGGTTCTGTTAAGAAGGGATTTTGGGCCCATATAAGAATTGAGAGAAGATCCAGATATGGAAGTTGCACAGAGTTTAAATTATAAATCTACACCTATGGGTATTCAGATCCTCGAGGGTATTCATAAATTTCCAACATGGGATATACAATATTGATGAGTGGTGATGAACCCCATGATTACCTTGTCTTTCTCATTCTTTCCTATTGATTTTTCTCATGGTAACCACCCAATAGCTCCTTAGTGTACTCAAAGATCTTCAAACTATTACTTAATAGCCAATTCAAATATATTTTATCTTTTTTTTTCTTTGAATTAATTATCGTTGGTTTAGTTTTAAGGAAGTGTGATGAATACATGATGTTTCTTGAATCTCTCATTCATTATAATGATAATGATATTATGCATTACCTTTGTTATTGAATACTTAGGGTATGCTATATAGTATTTAATATACTAATTGATAAGGTTGTTTATATCCATCCTCCACAAAAGGAAGGTTCAATCCTTTGTGAATAAATTAATCAATTTTAAGCTATAGAGTCCTTAAACTTGGCCATAGAAAGAGAATTTTTGGGGATCTTGTCACTCTCAAAAGTGATCGTGACATATTAGGATATCAAGCACAATAAAAAAACCAATAATCAATTAGGATTTAATAATTCCAAGTTGAGTTGCTATTAATAATAGGTTTAAATAAGTAGACCAATATCATAATTACAAGTGAAACTTCTATTGAGGGTAGGTTCAATAAATAAGAATTTTTTTCTTGATTGTTAGCATTATATTGGTGAAGTCATTGGATCCCTTCCATTGGATAATATGTTGATTTGATATTCTTCTTGGGCTGACCTAGGTTCTGATCTCAAACAGGTTTCCAACAAAACCCTCAAAATTATTTTCCCTTCTAGTAAACCAAAAGGAAACATTGCTCATAGGGGGCACATCGCAGTCTCACCTGAGATAGATTTTATGGGGTCTGCAATACTCAGGTGTTTGCAGTCTAGGAATGAGTGGGGATTGTGGATGGCTTATTTATTCCTTATGGATTATCCTTGTTAATTATTCATCTACTTCTATTATTTATTCATATTTAAACCTATGGATTCATGCTCATATATCTACTTTAACCATTCATTCTTAATCTAATGATCAATAGAAAATTAAAGAATTCATTAAAAATCACACATGACACAAGATGTATCATGGTTCACCCCCTCCCGGGGCTACATCCACAAAGATCTTTCTTCTCTTCTCTTTTATTTATCCTGTTGCAAAATCTTGCACTGTGTGCTTTACATCTTTAATAATACAATAAAAATGAGGGCATGACCCCTCTATGAGGGTGACTAGATCACACCAGGATCCTCATCCTGTGACCTAACCCTCAAAGACAAAATTATTCGACTCTTTGACAAGAATCATTACAAACTTGCTCAAAAATATCAATTGAATTCTTAAAACTCCTGAACCTTTTTACCTCTTGATCCACTACCTTGTCAACCCCTTCAACTACTACCTCATCAAAACCCCTGACCTCAACTTCCTAGGTCCTTATTTATACTACTTCATAGGCTTATATTCATTACAATCTTTGTCAAAAAACCTAACCCTATCATGGTTAGGTTTTTTTGCATGTGCACCACATTTCATTTCGTCCTGCATGATGTTTTTCCTTATTTTATGCATGCTTCTTTCTTACCACCTGTTGCACGCACTCCAAAATTAGGTCTTTCTTTCCAAAAATATGTCTTTCCAAAAAACAAATCTCTCTCCAAAAAATAGGCCTACACCCAAAATATACTTTCTTCCCAAAATAGGAATGTGCCAAAAAGGGCCCTAACATTTACATGTGGCTCATCCCGAGTCACTCAGATGGTGCATGCTCCTTGTACAACCCTTTCCAATATGTGGAACTTCTCTACTAGTTCATTTCATTTTTCCTTCACATGCACAACTTTGATTGTTAGCACCTTGAATATCTACATTGTTATATGTTCTTGTAGTAATGTTGCACTCTCTGAATGTTCCTATGCCATGCTTGTCTTCTCTTCCTCCAACTGTGAAAACATATGTGCTTTTTGTTCCCTGTGGGGATCCAACTAGGCTTGTCTTTGTTGGTTATTTGTCTGCATTGTCTTTAACTTTGTCTACAGAGTCTTCATTTCATAGGTGTCCTTCAAGGGATCTATAATTCTCATGGTTTTATTCCATTGCTTTAACTCTTGTATGGAAGCGTTGATTTTCTCCTCTTGTTGGTCCAACTGTTGAACCTTTTCATCCTCTTCCAAAATGCTCCAAATTTGTGCAGTTATATCGAACAGTTCTATGATTTCCCTTGCTTCCCTTTCCATCTATGTTATCTAGAGTGCAAATTGTTTTTATCTCTATTCTCGAACCTCAAGAGGAGTCATATGATTAAGTTTTTCTTTTAGCTTCTCGATTTCATGCATATATCCCTCAATCATCTCTGAAATTATTTTTATATTTTCTTCTGCACTCCTCTCTGGTTCTTGCACGCTATCTAGGATGCGGTCATATACCATTGTTATCTCCTCCTCTAAATTGTCAATGCATTCCTTCTGCTCTTATTCCTCCTAGGTCAATTGGTCGCAGGTGATTTGTAACATTTATGTGACTCCCCTACCGACATCCAAGTTAGTCGCATATACATGGGATCTGGATTGTGCTTCTTTCATTATACTAGCCTGGAGTCCATATAGTGCTTTGATGGGTATCTGCACCATGGCTACCTCAAATTGTTCAATTTCCCCCATGGGTTTCTGCATAGTCTCTTAATCCATTCTAACCATTTTTCGTGTGACTGTCAATGTATCTATGCCTTGTACTACTAGCTTTTGTAATTGTTGTAGAGTTTCATGGACTTATATGACTTTGGCCATGATCTCTTCTACTTGTTCCTCTATAGTGCGGGCCACCTCTTCCCCCTTGTCCTAGAATACGAGAATCTGAGAATCCGAGAATCCTTTCGAGAGTTCTTCTTTTGGGAAAAGAGGGGTGCGCTGAGACATAAACCCATGAAACCCGAAACTCCAAAGTCTTGGGAAGATCTATACCATAGATCTGGGAAAAATATCTTGAATGTTGGATCAAGCAGAAGAGCAGGTAGTAATTTTGGGAGTTTGGTTGTCAGAAGAAGTGGGATGTGCTGATGCACAAACTCTGGAAGCCTAAAATTGTGAAATCCTGAAGAGCTGAGGCAGTGGGTCAGGTTGGCGTCACTTGGATGGATGTGGACCCATGGGATGTGTGCCATGTGCAAGTGGGCCCTGAAGGAAAAGTAGAAGCAGTGGAGGCTGGCTGACGTCACCTGAGGTAATGTGGAGCTTCTTAAGTACACCACGTGTCAACATCGTAGTGGGTAACAGTTGTGTTGTGGGCTCGGTGCCTAGAAAGGTCAGAAGTTCGAAAGTCGGGAGTTGGAGAGGGAAGCGATTGTGAGAGCCTCCAGGACCGAAACCCCAAAACCCCAAAGTTCCGATTAGAGAACCTTGAGATCTAAATGCTTGGTCATGAACCATGGTCGCGTGGGTTTGGAAACTGAGAGAAAAAGGGTGAAGACCTGAGTGCATTACAGAGCCAAGAAGAGATAAAAAAATTCATGGAAACTGAACGTTTTATTGAATCAAGTTGTTTATGAATGTTGTGGTCTTTGTTAAGGAATAACGACCTGAAAAATTGCAGTTGTTTGCACGTTGTGTTTGCAAAAGTTTAACGAGTATCAGAACGATTTAGAGTTTTCATAGAGGGAAAAGAAATGGGGAAAGAACATAATGCTTCTAGTTTAGAGAGAGAAGCTAAAGGGATGGATGTTTATTTGGGAGTTGAAGGATCAAACTCCAATGGACATGGAGAAGATATATATAAGGAAGTAAACATAAGGAAGATCATTGAAGGATTGCAAAAATATGCCCAAACTCACCGAGAAGATAGCAGAAAGCCCATCTCCTACCAGAAAGCAAAGGAGATTTAGAGTGGATGAACTGAAGGGAGAGATGAACAAGATTAAGCCTCCTACATTTGATGGAGAACATTAGAAGGAGGAAGATGGAGAAACATGGTTGATTTGTATGATGAAATACTTCCAACTACAGAATTATTCCTCTTATGCAGAAGGAAGAATTGCGATGTATCAGCTAAAAGGAAGAACATCCATGTGGTGGGATCAACTTGAGCAGGTGCAACACATTAGAGAGAAAGATATCACTTGTAAATAATTCAAGAAGTATTTCGAGAAGAAGTATTTGACTAAGAGATATTATGATGGAAAGATGAAGGAGTTATTTGAACTCAAGCTAGGTAGCATGACCAGGGATGAGTATGAACATAGGTTTTTGGAATTGCTGAAGCATGCTTCGTTCATGAAAGAAGAAACTATCAATATTCAAAGGCATTTGAGTGGACTACCACCTTCCATCAGTGAAAAGATCCAGTATGATGACCCTAAGACCATGGAAGAAACAATAAGAAGAGAAAAATTCTTATATGAGCAACAAAGACAAAAGCCTACCTTTCAAAAGGCTTGGGACAACTAGAGGAAGTTCAAGAAATAATAGAGGCAGAAGGGAAACAAACCTCCCTTTTTCAGAAATAGTCCTCAAGGACAGCCATCATTTAGAGAGTCGAGAATGGCTGAAGTAGGGGAACAAAGGCCAAGACAGACACCCATTCAGTGTTGGGGATGTCAAGGGAACCACAAGTATAGAGATTGTCCCCATAGAAATGGAAAAGTGAGAGTTGTCCATAATGTTTAGCAAGTTGAAACAGTGGAGAACATGGGAAGTAGAATGCCAAGGATCTACGCAGCCCTGGACAACAAGCAAGCTAAATATCATTCGCACATGATTGAAGTAGAAGGTATGATCAACAACAATTCCTTTACTATTTTAATTGATTTAGGGGCTATCCATAGTTATATAGATCCTATAGTGGTGGAAAGTTTGTAGTTTTCAAGAGGCAAACATGAAAAATATTGGTTAGTTCAGATGGCTACAAGAACCAAGAGGAAAGTCACTGAGTTGGTTAAGTCATGTCTAGTGGAGATGAATGGACGTAGCACAAAGTCTGAATTGAACATTCTTCCTTTAGGTTCTTACGACTATTTGGTTGAGATGGATTGGTTGGACCAGTACCATGCCATCCTGGATTGTCGTAACAAGGAATTCACTTGCCTGGATGAGGAAGGAAATCGAAAAATAGTCCAAGGAATTCCTAGAGTTGTTGTTGTTAGAAAAATCTCAACAATGCAGCTAAAGAAGTGCTTCAGGAAAGGCTGTCAATTATTTGCATCTCATGTGGAGGAAACACCTAAGGATAAGGTGTCAAGTATTGGAGATCATGTGGTGCTAAAGGAGTTTGAAGATGCATTCAAGGAGGTACCAGGATTACCCCCGAAGAGAGATATTGATTTCTCTGTAAACTTGATTACTGGAGCAGCTCCAGTGTCGAAAGATCCTTACAGAATGAGTACGCCAGAGCTGAAAGAATTGCAATTGAAACTTGAAGAGATTCTGAAAAAGGGGTACATACTCCCAAGTTTGTTTCCTTGTGGGAGGAATTCCTATTTGTGCAGAAGAAGGATGGGGCACTGAGATTCTGTATCAATTTCAAACAATTGAACAAAGTGATTGTAAATAACAAGTATCCTTTGCCAAGGATTAATGACCTCTTCGATCAGTTGAAGGATGCGAATATATTTTCGAAGATAGACCTGAGGTCGAGATATCACTTGGTAAGGATAAAGGATGAAGACATCAACAAGACTGCCTTTAGAACAAGGTATGGTCATTATGAGTTCACAGTGGTGCCATTTGGGTTGTCGAATGCACATGTTGTTTTTATGTGTCTGATGAATGGTGTATTCAGGGACTATCTAGACAAGTTTGTCATAGTCTTCCTAGATGACATTCTGGTGTTTTCCAAGTCGGAGGAATAGGATGAGCAACATCCAAGGATGGTGTTTCAGGTGCTAAGAGAGAACCAATTGTATGCCAAGTTGATCAAGTGCTTGTTTTATCAGAAGCAGATCCATTACTCGGGGCATATTATCTCGAAGGATGGGATAGTTGTAGATCCTGAGAAGATTGAGGCCATTAGAGGATGGTCAGTGCCAAAGAAAGTGACAGAAGTTAGATCATTTATGGTATTAGATGGTTATTACCGAAGGTTTATCGCAGGTTTCTCGAGGATAGCTCACCCTATCACTTTCTTGCAAAGGAAGGAGAAGAATTTTCAGTGGACAGAGGATTGTGAGAAAATATTTCAACAATTGAAGCAATTGTTAACCAGTGCTCCAATCTTGAGGATTGCAAATCCAAACGAAGATTTTGTGGTATGCATTGATGTGTGCAAAGAAGGACTGGGAGGAGTCTTCGGTTAGAATGGGTTCATAATTTGTTATGAATATAGAAAGTTGAAAGAGCACGAAAGGAACTATGTCACTCATGATTTGGAGTTGGTAGCCATAGTACACGCTCTAAAGAAGTGGAGGAATTACTTCATGGGAAGGAGGTTCAAACTGAGAACAGACCATAACAGTATGAAGTATCTGTTTGATCAACCAACCTTGAATGCTAGGCAGAGTAGGTGGTTGGAGTTTCTGTGTGAGTATGATTTTGATATCAAGCATATCAAAGGGAGGGAGAATAAAGTGGTTGATGCACTCAATAGGAGAGTACATGAATTACATGCTAAAACCATTAGCATGTACCGAACTGATATAAAGGGCAGAATTTTGGAGGCTGCAAATGAAGATTTGTAGTACATGGAGCTGGTAGAAAAGCTACAACAAGGTGAGATGCCACAGAAAGTGGAAAATTATAAATTGGAAACTGACTGAACACTGTTGTAAAAAAACAAAATTTATGTAAATAATGTCTAGGACTTGAAACATATGATTTTGCATGAAATGAAAAATGTGCCTTATGCAAGGCACCTTGGATATCAGAAAATTGTGGCAACGATCAAGATCCATTAATTTTGGCCAGGTATGAAGAAAGACATTGTTGAATACATCACTAGATTTATGGAGTGCTAGAAGGTTAAAGATGAGCACATGCACCCAACAGGGTTGTTGCAACCTTTACCCATTTCTGAGTGGAAGTGGGAAGTGGTGACAATGGATTTCATCATCGGATTTCCTAGAACTGACAAGCAACATGATTCAATCATGGTGGTGGTGGATAATCTTATGAAATTTTCCCATTTCATTTCGTTAAAGACTATTCACAAGGCAACAAATGTTTTTGACGTCTTTATGAAGGAGGTGGCTCGATTGCATGGAATTCCCAAGACAATTGTGTCCGATAGAGACCTGATATTCACCTCGAATTTCTGGAAAGGGTTATTCAAAGGGTTCAGAATGAATCTGAACTTCATTACAACTTATCATCCCGAGTCTGATGGACAGACAGATAGGGTGAACATAGTAATTGAAGACATATTGAGGATGTATGTGATGGACAAACCATGGAAATAGGAAGACTACCTACACTTGGTAGAATTTGCCTACAACAATGGGTATCAAGCATCATTGAAGATGAGCCCATTTGACACACTTTATATCAAAAAGTGAAATACTCTAGTAAGTTGGGATAATCCAACTGACAGGGAAGTAGTTGGGCTAGAGTTGCTCAAGGAAATGGAAGAACAAATTCTAAAAATTAAGAAGAATTTAAAGGCTTCCAAAGACAAGAAGAAAATTTATGTGGATAAGAACCAAAATCCACAGAGAGTTTAGAAGAGCGGCTAATTTTTTAGCCTAGGGGCTTAAGTCCTTAGGAATAATAATTTATTATTATTCCAAAAACTATGTGAAATGTATGTTTTTATACTAAGTTCCTGGAAGGGGGAATGTGTAACAAAAAGAACACATGTTGCCTCATGGGTGACATGTGTCAGCCCAGGCACATGCAATTTAACCCAATAATTGAGCCATCATGGGGGTTCATCCTCCATTCTGGTGCCCGTCTATCTGAACCATGTTGCTATGTGTTCGATCTCTGTGTCTGAGTTCTGTAAGTCTCATGCAACTCTGAAAATTGAAGCCTGTGATGTTTTCTTGTGAAGTCGTTACACCTCTCTTTGAACCATCGAGTATGTGTTCGACCTCTCCGTGAATTTCTTGTCATGCATCCTGCAAATGGGAGTTACCCGAACTGTGTTGTGTCTTAATGGCCTGTTTTTGTTTCCTATTTCCACACCCCATCTTCCTATTGTTTCTGTCACCCATGAGTTAGCCAAAAGTTGTCGCTGCTACTGTTATTTTGAACTTGAAGGAATTGAGTTGAAAAATGGTTGAAGAATCGGGTTGTCAGGCCTGTGGTAGAAGAGGCGGGTTGTCAGGCTTGTGAGAAACTATCTCTAGGTGAGGGAGACTTCTTGGAAGTGGTTTTTCTCAAAGAGAGATCCCAACACCAGCTACAGATCTCTGAAACTTCCTGATTCGGCATGTTGCCAAGGCCCAGAGAGGGAGGTGAAGCACTGATGGACTGTGCTTGTGAAGGTGTATAATCCCGGGTGGAACAAGCATGTGGGGAATGAGAGTCCATGAGTAGTGGGTGTAAGAAGGCTCCTGGGGAGAGTCCTTCTGGTTTCTCTGTGCAGTTTTCCTGTAACCTCGGCCTAGTCTAGCATTCCCTTACCAAGGGTGGAGGTTAGTCCCAGCTCAGGGGTGACCCACTGCTGAGCGTGATGAGCAGCGTGGTCTAAGGATGGGAGTTTCGTGGAAGGTCTACACGTGCTAGGTGGAGTTACTATAGTTCCAAAGATAAGTATATGCATGTGTTTAATTGCAATTAAAATGCATGATTGTGATGCTTGCAATATTATCATGTATTCTATTGCGATGATATTTATTGTTGATTCCATTAATTATGTATGTTAGCGGTATTTATAAGTTTACTATGTTAATCAATTTAACTTCATTTAAACACATACTACATAAGTATGAGAATGTTTCCGTGTAGTATCATTTCCAGGCAAGTGGAGTGATGGTCAGGGACATTACAATATGGTATTAGAGACATGTTTTCAACATTGAGCCTAGATGGGCCAGATAAGTGGTCTTTGGACCCAAGGTTTCAAGTGGAAATGGTTTTCGGAGGAACAAATTTCGAACCTTAGATTGTTTCTGAGTGCCAAGGGGTTACATTGGTCATGTACAAAGCTCAGGAGAAGTAGCGGAAAAATAAAACCGCAGTCAGTGTGGTATTTAACCAAAGAGAGAGAGACAACTCAACACTTGGAGTGTTGGAGCCATAGGATCTGTTCAGAAAGAAGGGAAAAACCTTTATGACCATTATATCCAGAGAAGGTGTCGAGAGGATATTCGAGAAGCCTTTTGGGAGTTTGGCTGTCAGGAAAAGCGGGGTGCGCTGAGACACAAACCCCCGAAACCCGAAACTTTGGAGTCTCGAGAAGATATACACCGTAGATATGGGAAAAATATCTTTACTGTTGGATCGACCAAAAGAGAAAGGAGTAATTTCCAAAGTTTGGCTATCAGGAGAAGTGGGATGTGCTGATGCACAAACTATGGAAGCCCGAGATCGCGAAATCTCGAAGATTTGAAGTAGTGGGTCAAGTTGACGTCACTTGGATGGATGTTGACCCATGGGATGTGTGCCACATGCCAGTGGGACCCTAAGGAAAAGTAGATGCAGTGGGGGGTGGATGATGTCACCTGAGGTAATGTGGACCTTATTAAGTACACCATGTGTCACCACCATAGTGGGTAACAGTTGTGTTGTTGGCCCGGTGGCTAGAAAGGTCGAAAGTTTGGAAATCAGGAGTTGGATAGGGAAGTGAGTGTGAGAGCCTCCAAAACTGAATCCCTGAAACCCTGAAACCCAAAACCCTAAAGTTCTGATTAGAGAACCTTGAGATCTAAATGCCTGGTCACGTATCATGGTTGCATGGGTTTGGAAACTGAGAGAAAAAGGGATAAGGCCTAAGTGCACTACAGAGCTGAGGAGATCTTGGAAAATTCATGGAAACTGAACGTTTTCTTGAATCAAGTGGTTTATGAATGTTGTGGGCTTTATTAAGGAATAATGACCTGATAAATTCTGGTTGTTTTCACATTGTGTTTGAAAAAGTTTAATGAGTTTCAGAATCATTTAGAGTTTCCATGGAGGGAAAAGAAATGGGGAAAGCACATAATGATTCTAGTTCAGAGAACAAAGATAAAGGGATGGATGTTCATTTGGGAGTTGAATAATCAAACTCCAATGGCCATGGAGAATAAATATATAAGGAAGGAAACATAAGGAATATCATTGAAGGATTGCAAAAGTATGCCCAAACTCGCCAAGCAAATAGAAAAAAGCTCAAAAAAGCTCAGGAAAAACAAGGTGAATTCAACATAAAGTTGTTAAAGAGTCTGGAGAGAATAGAAAAGAAGTTGCATAAGGAGAGTGACTCGAGCAGAATAGGGAGTCACAAGAATTCTGAGGGAAGAAGGTCAAGGAGCGTGAGTAGACACCATCATCACTCCCAATCTCTCTCCAAGAGAAAGACACACAGTAGTTTAAGCCCATCTCCTACCAAAAAGAATAAAATATCTGGAGTGGATGAATTGAAGGGAGAGATGAACAAGATTAAGCCTCCTACGTTTGATGGAGAACATCAGAAGGAGGAAGATGCTGAAACATGGTTGCTTGGTATGAGGAAATACTTCCAACTACATAATTATTCCTGTCATGGGGAAGGAATAATTGTGATGTATCGAATGAAAGGAAAATCATCCATGTGGTGGGATCAACTTGTGCAGGTGCAACATATTAGAGAGAAATATATCACTTGAAAAGAATTCAATAATTATTTCGAGAAGAAATATTTGACTAAGAGATATTATGATAGAAAGATGAAGGAATTTTTTGAACTCAAGCTAGGCAGCATGACAATGGATGAGTATGAACATAGGTTTTTGGAATTGCTGAAGTATGTTTCGTTCATCAAAGAAGAAAATGTCAAAATTCAAAGGTATCTAAGTGGACTGCCACCTTCCATCGGTGACAAGATCCAATATGATGACCCTAAGACCATGGAAGAAATGATAAGAAGATAGAAATGCTTATATGAGAAGCAAATAGAAAATCCTACCTTTCGGAAGGCTTGGGATAACCAGAGGAAGTTCAAGAAAGAACAAAGGAAAAAGGGAAACAAACCTCCCTTTTTTAGAAATAGTCCTCAAGGACAACCCTCGTTTAGAGTGACGACAATCGCTAAAGTAGGGGAACAAAGGCCAATAGAGATGCCCATTCAGTGTTGGGGTGTTAAGCCCTAATATGGGCTCATTACCCATTAATTGGGGCATATTAGATTAGTAATGTTATTTTATTTATGTCGGATTTAGGCCATTAGTTGTAATTTAGATTAGTAATGTTATTTTATTTATATCAGCTTTAGGCCATTAGTTGTAATTATACCTCCTAGTCTCCTATATATACCAAGGAGACATTTTCATTTTGAATCATCTTGTACTTGAACATTTAAGTGGGGTAAAAGGAGGTTGCCCCCTCAAAGAGACTTATTATCTAAAATTATCTCTTTTTCAAGGCGTTGAGTACTTTTCCTAAGGTTTTTCTATGCTATATTGATGTTTGGTTCTTAACATATGGTATCAGAGCTCAAGGTCTTGGGGTTTCGCTGCTACATTTGAGACACTGTGGAATTTTCGCTATAACTTTTTTTTTACAATGTTTCAGAAGGAACGGTTTGGAGGGTATTTAGAAGATGGATAAAGGTACGTTGGGTTCAAAATTCATCTCCTGAGGTATTACACTTTCAGAGATACATCCTATACAAGATAGGGTTCTGGAATCATCCTGAAATGAGTCATTGTGGAATTTTCACTATAAAACATTGTCTGTACGGTTTCAGACCCTGAACTCTGGAGAAAATTTACATAAATTAGTATTGTATCTTTGGTAAAAATTTTAGCTTCTGGGTCATCTTAAATTTGTAGATACACCCTGTGTAATATAGGGTGTCTGACTAGCCCTATTGACTAGTCTCAATGAGGTGTTCCAGGTAAAACAATCATAACTTCTTCCTAGAGTATCCAAATTGCATGGGACTAGTTGCATTGGATTGTGGATAGTCTGTAGTATTTTGGGTGCGAGTTTAAGAATTTTATATAAATTATTTTGTGAGGGGCACACTATACAAGTTAGATCTCCTGGAAAGGCCAAAAATCGACAAGTTGTGTGAAATTTACCGTAAACTCCACTTGGCACATCCAATTTTGATCAGACCTGTGGCATTGCAGAGAATAAATATCATAGAAATACATAAAAGAAATTTTCATACCCAGAAGGGCCAAAAATTGGGAGATACAACAGAAGAAATATTGTCTAGCAGAACCACCTCAAAATCAAGGCTCAAAAGTGATACTTGGCCAACATGCCACCCAAAAAGGGAACTTCTACACAAAATAAGCCTCCA
>ML806664.1:83179-94778 GCA_009831015.1 Picea engelmannii
GCTTTAGGCCATTAGTTGTAATTATACCTCCTAGTCTCCTATATATACCAAGGAGACATTTTCATTTTGAATCATCTTGTACTTGAACATTTAAGTGTGGTAAAAGGAGGTTGCCCCCTCAAAGAGGCTTATTATCTGAAATTGTCTCTTTTTCAAGGTGTTGAGTACTTTTCCTAAGGTTTTTCTATGCTATATTGATGTTTGGTTCTTAACATGGGGTTGTTAGGGGAACCACAAGTACAAATATTGTCCCCACAGGATGGATTGGTTGGACCAGTACCATGCCATCCTTGACTATCGTAACAAGGCATTCACTTTCCTAGATGAGGAAGGAAATCAAAAAATAGTCCAAGGAATTCCTAGAGTTGTTGTTGTTAGATAAATCTCAACAATGCAACTGAAGAAGTGCTTCAGGGAAGGTTGTCAATTATTTGCAGCTCATTTGGAGGAAACACCTAAGAATAAGGTGTTAAGTATTGGAGATCACATGGTGATAAAGGAGTTTGAATATGTATTCCCGGAGGTACCAGGATTACTGGAGAAGCTCCAGTGTCGAAAGCTCCGTATAGAATGAGTGTGTGAGAGCTAAAAGAATTTCAATTGCAACTTGAAGAGCTTCTGAAAAAGGGGTTCATACTCCCAAGTGTGTCACCTTGGGGATCCCTGGTCCTATTTGTGAAGAAGGACTGGACGCTGAGATTGTGTATCAATTTCAGACAATTGAACAAAGTGAATGTAAGGAATACGTATCCTTTGTTGAGGATTAATGACCTCTTCGATCATTTGAAGGATGCGAAGATATTTTTAAATATAGACCTCAGGTTGGGATATCACCAGGTAAGGATAAAGGATGAAGACATCAGAAATACCTCCTTTAGAACAAGGTATGGTCATTACGAGTTCACAGTGGTTCCGTTTCGGTTGTCGAACGCACCCATTGTTTTTATGTGTCTGATGAATGGTGTATTCCGAGACTATCTAGACAAGTTTGTCATAGTATTTCTAGATGACATTATGGTGTATTCCAAGTCGAAGGAAGAGCATCAGAAGCATCTAAGGATGGTGTTGCAGGTGCTAAGAGAGCACTTACTGTATGCCAAGTTGAGCAAGTGCTCGTTTTATCAGGAGCAGATCCATTACCTGGGGCATATTATCTCGAAGGATGGGATAGCTATATATCTTGAGAAGATTGAGGCCATTAGAGGATGGTCAACACTAAAGAATGTGACATAAGTTAGATCCTTCATGGGATTAGCTGGTTATTACCGAAAGTTTATCGCAAGGTTCTCGAGGATAACTCACCTTATCACTTCCTTGCAAAGGAAGGAGAAGAAGTTTCAGTGGACAAAGGATTGTGCAAAAATATTTCAGCAATTGAAGCAACTGTTAACCCGTGCTCCAATATTGAGGATTGCATATCCAAACAAATATTTCATGGTATGCAATGATGCATGAAAATAAGGACTGGGAGGAGTCCTTAGTCATAATGGGTTCATAATTTTTTATGAATCCAGAAAGCTGAAATAGCATGAAAGGAACTGTCACTCATGATTTGGAGTTGGAAACCATAGTACATGCTCTAATGAAGTGGATTCATTACCTCATGGGAAGGGGATTCAAACTGAGAACATACCATAATGGTCTGAAGTATCTGTTTGATCAGCCAGCCTTGAATGCTAGGCATAGTAGGTGGCTGGAGTTTTTGTGTGAGTATGATTTTGATATCAAGCATATCAAAGGGAAGGAGTATAAAGTGGTTGATGCACTTAGTAGGAGATTACATGAATTACATGCTAAAACCATTATCACGTACCAAACTGATATAAAGGGTAGAATTTTGGAGGCTGCAAATGTCGATTTGCAGTACATGGAGCTGGTAGCAAATCTACAACAAGGTGAGATGCCACAAAAAGTGGAAAATTGTAAATTGGAAACTAACGGAACACTTCTGTACAAAAAAATAAATTATGTACATAATGTCGAGGACTTGAAACATATGATTTTGCATGAAATTCATAATGTGCCTTATGCAGGGCACCGAGGATATCAGAAAATTGTGGCAGCAGTCAACAACCATTGCTTTTGGCCATGCATGAAGAAAGAGATTGTTGAATACATCGCCAAATGTATGGAGTGCCAGAAGGTTAAAGATAAGAACAAGCACCCATAAGGGTTGTTGCAACCTTTACCCATTCTTGAGTCGAAGTGGGAAGTGGTGACAATGGATTTCATTATCGGATTGCCCAGAACCGGAAAGCAACATGATTCAATCATGGTGGTGGTGGATAAGATTATGAAAGTTGCCCATTTCATTCTGTTAAAGACTACTCACAAGGAAGTGGATGTTGTTGACATTATTTATGAAGGATGTGGCATGATTGCACGAAATTCCCAAGACAATTGTGTCTGACAGAGACCCAAAATTCACCTCAAATTTCTAGAAAAGGGTTATTTAAAGGGTTCGAAATGAATCTGAACTTCAGTACAACTTATCATCTTGAGTCTGATGGATAGACAGAGAGGGTGAAAAGAGTAATAGAATACATACTGAGGATTTATGTGATGGACAAACCATCGAAATGGGAAGACTACCTATAGTTGGTAGAATTCACCTACAACAATGGGTATCAAGCATCATTGAATATGAGACTATTTGAAGACCTTTATGGAGAAAAGTGAAATACTCCAGTAAGATTGGATAATCCAGCTGACAGGGAAGTAGTTGGGACATAGTTTCTCAAGTAAATGGAAGAACAAATGCTAAAAATTAAGAAGAATTTAAAGGTTTCCTAAGACAGGCAGAAAAGTTATGCTGATAAGAATAGAATCCACAGAGAGTTTAAAGTGGGTGATCATGTTTTTCTGAAATTAAAATCCAATAGAAGTTCCATGAAGCTATGAAACTACGCCAAGTTGGAAGCCAGATTTTATGGGCCATTTGAAATCCTAGAAAGGATTGGGCCAATTGCATATATGATTGCATTACCTGCATCCATGACTGTACATAATGTGTTTCATGTTTTATTTCTTAAGAAATATATACCTGATGCTAATCATGTAATTGATTGGAATGTGATTCAAGTGGAACAATAATGTGTCCTACAAGTGCATCCTGTGCACATATTTGATCGAAAAAGCATACAACTCAGGAATCGAGCCATAGGGCTTGTAAATGTCCAGTGGACCTAGTATGGTCTAGTAGACCTAGACATGGGAGCATGAGGATGCTATGTGGGAAGAATACCCACATATTTTTGAAATTTTGAAAATCTTGTTGATGTCATGTAAAGAGTTGCACTGAGGACAGTGCAAAAATAAGGGGAGGGGATTGTAATATCCCTCGATAGTGCCCTAGTTATATTATGAATTGTAATCATGTTTAGGAATTTTAAATTAGGTATTGTAGGTTGGTGAGCCGAGTATTGATAAGATGGTAGGATTATATGTTTATTAGGCCAGAGAGCCTAAGTGTTAAAGGCCAGGGGCATGTTTTTGCATATGTAATATGAAAAACATTAATAAAAATATAAACATCATTGCGTGTAGACCGACCATGAAGAAGCAGTGATGGGGGACTAAGCTTCCACAAGGTGGGTAAGGGAAAAGGAGTTGAAAGGTTGGTAAGAGAGGCTAAGTGTTGAGCCTAGGGGCTTAACTTAGGGGCTTAAGTCCTTGGGAATAATAATTTATTATTATTCCAAAAACTATATGAAATGCTGGAAGGGGGAACATGTGCCAAAGGGAACACAATATGATGGAGCGCATGCAGCCTCATGGGTGACATGTGTCGGCCTAGGCGCATGTAATTTAACCCAAGACTTGAGTCGTGATGGGGGTTCATCCTCTAGTCTGGTGCCCGTCTGTTTGAACCATGTTGTTATCTGTTTGATCTCTGCGTGTGATTTTTGTAAGCCTCACGCAGCTCTGAAACTCGAAGCCTGTGATGTTTTCTTGTGAAACCGTTACACCTTTGTCTGAACCATCGAGTCTGTGTTCAACCTCTGCGTGAATTTCTTGTCATGCATCCTACAAACGAGAGTTACCCGAACCGTGTTTTGTCTTAATGGATTGCTGTCATTTCCTCTTTCCACACCCCATCTGCCTATTGTTGTTATGACCCGTGAGTTGGCCAAAAGTTGTCGCTGCTATTGTTATTCTGAAATTGCAGGAATTTAGTTGAAAACTGGTTGAAGAACCGGGTTGTTAGGCCCTTGCTAAAAGAGGTAGGTTCTCAGGCCTGTGAGAAACTCTCTCCAGGTGAGGGAGTCTTCTGGGAAGTGGTTTTTCTCCCAGAGAGATCCCAACACCCGCTACGGAGCTCTGAGACTTCCTGATCTGGCATGTTTCTGAGGCCCAGAGAGGGAGGTGAAGAATCGATGGACTATTCTTGTGAAGGTGTATACTCTCGGGTGGAACAGTATGTGGGGAATGAGAGTCTGTGAGTAGTAGGTGTAAGAAGGCTCCTAGGGAGAATCCTTCTGGTTTCTCTGTGTTGTTTTCCTGTAACCTCAGCCTAGTCTAGGATTCCCTTACCAAGGTGGAGCTTAGTCCTAGCTCAGGGGTGACCCACTGCTAAGCGTGATGAGCAACGTGGTCTAAGGTTGGGAGGTTCGTGGAAGGTTTGCACGTCGTTGGTGGAGTTACTACAGTTCCAAAGATAAGTATATGCATGTGTTTAATTGCAATTGAAATGCATGACTGTGATGCTTGCAATATTATCATGTATTCCATTGCGATGATATTTACTATTGATTCCATTAATTTTGTATGTTAGCAGTAATTATAAGTTTACTCTGTTAAGCCACTTAACTTCATTTAAATGCATACTACATAAGTATGAGAATGTTTCCACATAGTAGTGTTGCCCGAAAAGTGGAGTGATGGTCGGGGACGTTACATCATGTCTCTTTGCTATACTCACACTTTTGCTAGTATGAGAACAACAATATCTCTCCTGAGATTTTATGAGGTAAAACTCAAAATTTTGTCAACGCACTCCTTGCAGACCTTCACTGCACTCCTTGTAGGAATTATCAGGATGAAAAACAATTGAAACTCATGCTCTCCCTTTTACAAACTTAACACATTCAACATGAAATCATAGATACACACAACATTGAAACAAATGCATAACAACACATATAAGCAAATTGTAAAGATACCATTCAATAGATGTAAACAAAATTCATAAATACCATGAAGTTGGATCAAGCTTTCTTATATTAATCCAAGTGCATCTGTACATGGATTCTATATCATCAACTATTTTATTATACAATATTCTATAATCTATCTTCTGCTTTCCTCTCCTATTCTCTTTCTCTACATCTCTTACAATGAGAATAATCTTACAATACAATACATACGAGGGACCTTTCTAGAGTTTTCCCTCCTACAACTCTAACTATTTAATCGAATTAAAATATCTACAACTACTTTACATTTATTACATTAATTTCCTCCAACAAATAGATGAGAGCAGTTGCTCAAGATCTGCATTACAATCTGCAAACCATAAAAGAAAAAATATCTTCCCAGATATTACATTAATGTTCTATCTTTTCAAATTCAAAACATTCTCAAAATGTGCACTGGTGCATTTTCAGTTGTCCTACTCTTTCCTGACTTTCTTTTATGGCGATGCTCCTACATCATCAAGTCAAGAATAATTTAAAAGAGAAATGATTTCTAAAGAGAAATTAATAAGGAACCAGGAAGAAGAAAACGATTCTATGCATGGTTTTGAATGCATAGGAGATGGTGCATGAAAAGATTCCATATTAAGTGACATAGAGCAATGGGTGAAAACCCAAAAGGTTGGAGGTCTCACCTGAATCTATGATGGTAAGGTAAAAGATGCTCTTTCAGCTAATTATATGCAGCTAGCAAAGGAGGCATATGTACATCTTTACAATATTCTAGAGATTGCATAGGAAATCAATTTTGAGGCTAGTGGGCAACGAGAAGAGAAGAGTACAAGAAAACCTCAAGTACTAAAGTATTCCATCAGGAAAGGACTGAAGAAGTCCAGTCCTGAAGAGTAATTGGATGTTGAAGAATCTAGAGTCTACAAAACAACTTTGTTTGGAATTAAATTAATCCAATATGAGTTGGGATAGTTGGATCCAGGAAATTAATGAAAGATGAAGGTTAATATCAGCTTAGTTTGGGAATATAAATTCAAAATAAGCCAAGAGTGATTTGTCTAGAAAGTGCTCATGTTAGGAATACTCATGCACAATGATCACAATAGGAGCACAAGAAGATTCAGGAATCTGAGAAGAATTGAAGACTTATGGGATCAACAAGGAAAAGTTTCACATGGGAAAGAAGTTGTTGAAATTGTGGTAGCACTACAACAGTTGAATTAGGGTTGGTTGAACAACCATAAGCAAAAAAATAATTATTTCATGTTGCAAGTGTTGTCGGTGATGTTGCTACATAAGGAGGGAAGCAACAAAAACTTGAAGGTTGGTTATGTTTGATAAAAGAAGCATGAAAGCTTCTATTGCGATCAACCATACATGTAACATCAACTTTATTAATGGAAGTCATGCAAGTATGATTTTTTATTGCTCTTTTTCAATAGTTGTTGAAGGGAATTTAGGTAAGAATTTCCTCAACCAGAGTTATTTGATAAAATCACATGATTATATTATTTGAAAGCCTACCACTGGATGTGGTAAACGATGGAGGTTTGTATTAATTCAAAGTTTTTTATCTTTTGAATGCACACACTAACATAGTAGAATGTCACATTAATTTGGTTATGGGGTAATAACCAAGAATTAAAAGATAAGAACTTGTTATAGGAATGAATGCCAGTAAGCTAGTCATGTATGAGACTAGGACATGGTTGGATATGACAATGTATGGATATGGAAATGTAATGAACCACACAGGTACTAAAAGTTTCCTACCTTTAAATAAAACTTGGACTGCAACATTTTTGCTAACACTAATGAACACCACATAATTATATTCTTGGTGTAGTGTTCGGGTCGAAAAGGAAGGCATCCAATTAATTGGGAAGACAATAGGAAGTGTGTGGAGAATGTGTAAACACATTGGCCATAATTCCAACTTATGGATGGTGAGATACATGAATGAGATAAAGAGCATTATGTAATTCAATGCAAGGTGCACTGAATAAGTATGCATTGAGAATTGCACTCATGCATAGTAAGTGATAGAATTGTGTACTAAATGCAATTGTTGAATGTGTTTTGTAAGTACATGCATATATATTATTGCATGGAAATAATTATTACTAACAACTGAAATGTTGTCAAACTCATGAAGTTGAGGAAATTTCAGGGAGGTGTTAGACATTGCAACAAGAAACTTGCAAGTCAAGTAGTCACATGAGCATTGACTATAGAAAATTTTCTTGTTGAGAAAAAGAAGTAATGAACTTATAGATATTATTGTGAACATGCATATGCATAGAATGATGAGTCATTCTATTTTATTAAATTGTTTGGTAATTATGATTGAATTGCTAGATGAAGAAAATTTTAAGTTCCTTGCATACGATTCTATACATATTGCAATTGAATTATGATGTACAAAAAATACTGACAATTGTTGGCAGTATGCAAGATGAAGCCTTGCAGGAAAATGGTATGTAGTTTGGTTCTTTTGGAAAACCACAAGGAATATTGCAATCCTAATATGGAAACAACCAAGAAGAATTATGAAATGGAATTTCATGTTTTGGGGAAAAGTTTAATTCCCTTTTGAACTAAGTTGGAGTTCCTAAATGAATTATTTTATGTTCTCTCATGATAACTGCATGTGGGTGATGCAAATGAGATGATGTTGATTAAAGTTAGAATGTTGAATACAAAGAGTAGCTCGGGGAAGATGTTGATTGGAAAGCTCTAATGGAAGTTGGAACTTTGGAAGCCACAGTGCTCTGAGACTTTTTGATCCAACCTCTTGCTGAAGCCCAAGGAAAGGGAGGTGTAGTAGCCGATGGAATATGTGACAGAGAAGGTGTACACTCCTGGGGTGAGACAAGCACGTGGGAAATGAGAGACAATTGGTTGGAGTGTTGTTGAAGTTTGGTACCTTGGCCTAGACCCTGTTGATATGAATTGTGGACCGTGGATATATTGGGAAGCCATTTCCCCGATGGAGTCATAGCCCTGATCAAGGGTGGAAGGTCTTCTCAATAAAAAGATAAGTATCAATTATCTATTCATTGTATGTGGTGTATCTTGTATATAGGTTATAATGTTATTAGAATTGCCTGTATATANTATATTGCATATATGTTCTAATGTTGCTTCCAAATGAATAAGTGTAGGAGCAGAGTGTTTATGTCTATGGAGCCATAGCCCTGCTAAGAGTTTATCAGCAGTGGGATCTATGGCTAGGTGGAACGACGTGGATCTACAACCAGTCAGTGATTTCAATGAGGTTTAGTTAAAGCATGTAACAAGGAACAATGATTTGAATTATTTCCTGAAGCAAATCCATGGAATAGAGAAATTGAATTTCAGTTGCAGTATGAACACTAGAATTGGTACTTGAAAGTAGAGCACCAGGAGGATAATAAGATTCCAATAGCTAAAGCTTGGAGATTTTTTTTTGAATAATTTTGAATTGTATATGTATAAACAAGTTTCACTGAGGAAAATGCAAAAATAAGTGGAGGGGATTGTAATATCCCCAGGTAAAACCCCAGTTGTCATTATGAATTGTAAACATGTTTGGTTAGGATGGTGAGCTAAGTTATAATAAGATAGGAGGCTTATGTGATGATTAGGCCAGAGAGCCTGGGATGCTAAGGCTAGGAGCTTATCTTTTATATGTAATTATGAAAATCATTAATAAAAATTACACATCGTTGTGTGTATATTGACCACAAAGAAAGAGTTATGGGGGACTAAGCTCCACTAGGTAGGGTGAGGGAGGGGGCTAAGTGTGTAGGCCTAGAGGCTAAGCTACAGGGATTACCTCAAAGGGAATAATATTTTATTATTATTATTTCCTAAAGGCTAAGGTGGACATGAATGGTGTTTTCCTAAGTTCCTGAAAGGGAACAAGTGTGAAATGGAACGCATGCGGCTGCAGGAAGACAAGTGTCGACTTGGGTGCATGCAGTTATAGCTAGGAAATCCAACCTGTTAGAGGGTTCAAATCCCATTATGGTGTGGTTTCCATCCTTGCATCAGGGGAACCAGTCTAGAGTCTCCTCATGACCCTTACAAATCTCTGGAAGTCTATCAGCCTTCTCAAAATTCACCAGAGATTCACGTATTGAACCGGTTCTCCTTCATCATCGCCTCTATATCTAGCATGCATCTGGGGAACCTGTGGGGATACTGGAGGTATCCAGTGTGTATCTTGTGAAGTTTAGGCACCCTATAATTTTCTAATTCATTTTGTGTCATAACGGTTGGTTGTTGTAGACCACGTAGTTCCTTGACTGAGTGTGGCTTGTTGCCATCGTATGTTCCTTGTTGAGCTTAGTTGTTGTCCTCACATTGATGGAATTGAGTTGAAGCTGATTGAAGAAGCGGGTTTTCAGGCCTATGGTTGAAGAGGTAGTTTGTTAGGCCTTTGATCAACTCTCTCCATGTGAGAGAGTTTGTTGGGAAGTGATTTTCTTCTAGATAGAGATTCCAGCACTAGCTATGGAGCTATGAGAATTCCTGATCCGACCTATTTGCGAGACCCTGAAAGGGGAAGTAGAGCAGTCGATGGACTGTGGAATAGTGATGGTGCATAGTCCCGTGGTGGAACAGGCATGTGGGGAATGAGAGTCCAAGAGTAGTGGGTGTAAGAAGTCTCCTAGAGAGAATTAGGTGAGAGAGTTTGCTGGGAAGTGATTTTCTCCTAGAAAGAGTCCACCACCAACTACGAATCTCTAAGAATTCCTAATTCGGCCTATTGTCGAGACCTTGAAGGGGAGTGGAGTAGCCAATGGAATATGGAAGAGTGAAGGTGCATATTCTCAGGGTGGAACATGCATGTGGGGAATGAGATTCTGTGAGTAGTGGGCATAAGAAGGATCTTGGAGAGAATCCTTTCAGTTGTGTTGTGTAGTTTCCTGTAACCTCAGACTAGTCTAGGATTTCCTTGCCCGACAGAGTTTAGTCCCAGCTCGGGGGTGACCCACTGTTGAGCGTGATGAGCAGTGTGGTGTAAGGCTGGGAGGTTCGTGGAAGGTTTGCACATAGTTGGTGGTCTTCTAATAAAATATAAGTACCACTTTTATGTTCTTTTACATGTTGTGTAATTGTACATATGTTTAATTGATGAGTATTTCTTATGTATGTTGTATATGCTTCATGTGTAGGCCTAATGTTATTTCTGCATTAATATGTTATATATATGTATAATAGTCATTCTATGTTTATATGGATGTGTATTTTTTTCTGCAAGTACCTCTGTGTGGTATAGCTTTACAGGTTATGGATGGAACTAGGGAAAAATTGAAACACAATTTTACTAATAAATACATAGATTATTATAAGGATCTAGAAACTATGGATGAGATTTTCAAAATGACCTAAGGGAATAATATTCATTAGAATATTATGTAGAAAGGTTTCAATTTAACCACAAGGGGTATACTAACTATTGAATAGACCTAAAATCCCTTAGGTTGGTACTCCTTAGAGGTGCTAGAGGTAAACAAATGGATACTTTGAACTTAATTCAAATTATGACATCTCCAAACATTCTTATGAATAAATAAAGGAATTTTAAAAAACTAATCAAGTATTTCCAATTAGAAAAGTAAGAGATGTACATGAATTGTTACATAATAATTAAAAGAATCCACAACTAGTTTAACAAAGTCTGAATTTGGAAATTGAATTGAATATGTGAAAATTGATACTCTACATTCCTTAGCCATGCAATAAAATAATATCAAAATCAAGAGAAAAAAATAAGAGGTTGAGAAAGATTTAGCTATTTTCTTCCCTAAATGAAACATGCTAGGAATGGATGTCCACTAGCCAATGTGGATGTTTGTGGAATTTTGAGATGAAACCGCATTAGAAGCCAATGTCCATCTCTATAGGTTTTGGAAGTTGTATACCAAGGAGATGAATATGACATGGAGAAACTATGTTCATCATTTAGAGGAGGAAAGTTCCTGTAAGAAAATTTCAACAAGGAATTCCATGTGCACTTCCTCAATATTTTAAATTTGGTTATAATTATAGTCAGATGTATGCTTTTTCTACAAATTGGTATCCCTTTAACTATAAAATTTAGCTAATCCCCACATAAAATGCACAATCGTGGAAATATCCACCTCAATTTTAATCTTTTACATTCCAACCCAAATTATAGCCTTGATGGCATAGATCCCAATACGATTATAGACTTTAGTTGTAGTAGAAACAAGTTCTACTACATCCTCTTGGAGAAAAAACCAATCAACAAACTCCCAAGCAACAAACAAAAATTCCTACTCATCCAACACCAAATCGAAATAATAGATTGGTTCAAATAGTCTACCACAATGATATGACATATTATCCAACATATTCACTAGATTCTTTGGAGTTTAATGACTTTAAGATTCACTCAAGAAAGGTAGTGTTAGAACCTTTACCTGTAGTAGTTATTGAGT
>ML806664.1:100261-123100 GCA_009831015.1 Picea engelmannii
TTTCCATCAAACTTCCTCATATCAATCTTAGGAACGTGGTTGGTCTTCAAACCAAAGTTGGAGTTTCTCCATTCTTGATTCACCTTCCTTGTGTCCTCATCATGAATTTCATGGGATGCATTTTCACTTTTAGGTGTCTTCTCAGTTACAAAATTTTTCAATACTTCCGTGATCTCCCCTTTTAAACCCTCCATCATCTCTTGTAGTTCATCTTTTGTTACTATCTTCTTTTGTAAATCATTTATGTCCCTACGCATTTATTCACCTTCATCAAGAGTCCAAGTAGGATTGTCTGGAGGCTTATTTGGTGTAGAAGTTCCCTTTTTGGGTGGCATGTTGGCCAAGTATCACTTTTGAACCTTGATTTTGAGGTGGTTCTGCTAAACAATCTTTCTTTTGTTGTATCTCCCACGTTTCGGCCCTTCTGGGTATGAAAATTTATTTCATATAGTTCTATTATATTTCTTCTATACAATGCCATAAGTCTGATCAAAATTGGATGTGCCAAGTGGAATTTACAGTAACTTCCCCACAACTTGCCGATTTTTGGTCTTTCCGGTAGATCTCACTTGTATAGCGTGCCCCGCACAAAATAATTGATATAAAATTCTAAAACTCGCACCAGAAATACTACAGACTGTCCACGATCCAATGAAACTAGTCCCATCCAATTTGGATACTCTTGGAAGATGTTATGATTGTTTTACCTGGAACACCTTCTTGAGACTAGTCAATAGGACTAGTCAAATACCCTATCTTACACAGGGTGTATCTACAAATTTGAGATGAACTAGATCATGAAAATTTTATCAAAGATACCTTACTAATTTCTATGAATATCCTCCGGATTTTAGGGTCTGAAACATTACATAAAAGAAATTATAGAGAAAATTCTGAAATGACTCAGTTCAGGATGATTCCATAACCCTATCTTTTACAGGTTGTATCTCCGAAAGTATAATGCCTCAGGAGCTAAATTTTGAGCCCAACGTACCTTGATCCATCTAATAAATATCCTCCAAGCGTTCCTTCTGAGACATTCTAGAAAAAAAATTATAGCGAAAATTCCAAGGTGTCTCAGATGTAGCAGCGAAACCCCAAGACCTTGAGCGCTGATACCATATGTTAAGAACCAAATATCAATATAGCATAGAAAAACCTCAAAAAAAGTACTCAACGCCTTTAAAAGTAGATAATTTCAGATAATAAGACTCTTCGAGGGGGAAACCTCCTTTTACCCCACTTAAATGTTCAAGTACAAGATGATTCAAAATGAAAATGTCTCCTTGGTATATATAGGAGACTAAGAGGTATAATTACAACTAATGGCTTACAACGGACATAAATAAAATAAAATTACTAATATAATATGCCCCAATTAAGGGGTAATGAGCCAATATTAGGGCTTAACATTAAACTTGATTGATGATATTGTAGAAATGTATATGGATGATTTTCCTATTTATGGAAAAACAATTCAAGAAGATTTGACAAATATAAAAATGTACCACAATGATATCAAGAAAGGTACCTATCATTGAGCATGGGGAATTTAGTTAGTGAACTTATGACATAGCATTTGAATGCATGGGATATTAAATAATATTCCTAATTTCACTAGATATTAAAGAATATGTCTCAAAACTCTTTTGTTGACCCCCCTTGATACACTTTTCCAATTAAAAGAACCATATTTTCTTTTTCTTTTTTTTTAAAAAAAGGGGGTAGTACCTTCTATATTGGATAAGAACAAAACTTAGACAAAAGTACAGAGTCATGGCTAAAAACCACCAAAAATGCTGTCGGTATCTAGAAACCAGCATAACAGAGGGGTTGATAGCAGTTTTAGCAATAATACATACAGTTGAGAAGCCCCTGTCCTGCCCGGAGGAAACCAGGACAGGTGCTAATGGTCCAGGAGTACATAGAACAGAAAAGAAGTAAACAAAAGCCAGGAGACGATAAAACCTAGTCATCCGGTGCTCC
This sequence comes from Picea engelmannii, assembly GCA_009831015.1. Lineage (NCBI taxonomy): Eukaryota > Viridiplantae > Streptophyta > Pinopsida > Pinales > Pinaceae > Picea > Picea engelmannii. The sequence goes on from ML806664.1 coordinate 102,248, forward strand.
GTCGCCATCACCCGCCTGCCAAGTGGACCCCGCCAGAATAGCAAACTCTTGCGCGCACAGGGGACACTTTTGCTGAGATGGAGCGTCGGAGAGCGCACCGAGGAGAATGTCTATACGCTAGTTCATGAGGAGCATCCTAAGTTCCATGTCCACCAAGTGGCTACGGAGTTCAAAGACCAAGGCCAGGTGTTCGTCGCTGAGAAGAGAACCATGCAATCCACCACCCAAGCCGCTACGGGGAGCAGTCCCTGAATCCATAGCCTCATCCATGTCAGCTGCTACCTCCCTCTGCTTCGCGCTAACCTCAGTATCCATAGTCTTCTCCGCATGAAACGATGGCAAGTCGCCCGGCCAGGGAGTTTCTTCAATGATACAGCCTGAGAAGTCATCTTCTCTGGACAAAGCGCGAACGGAGCCCTCCATGGCTCGGGGCTCCTCAATGCATAGCAGGTCACCCATAGACGGGTCCTCCTCCACAATGCAGGTGGGAAGCGCAACCTCGGACTCGGTCTCCCTCGCATTTCTCAAATTAGAAATCAGACCTTCCCTGCTGGAGCCAGCCCTTTGCTCAGCAATAGTGTCGAGCAATATCCACCGCTCAGCTCGAGCCTTTTTACGAAGAATGGAGGATGCCATAGCTAGAGCGCACTCCAAATGCTTCTTCCTATGATGTTGTGCCTTGTGGGCATCCCAGGCCGATCCCCGACAAGGCCTGGCACGCTCTCTAACCATTGAAACTGGGTGGTGAATGCAGGTGCCAAGAAGATGCAACGCAAGACTGAAAGTCTCGGGCGAGAACGACAGCAGGTGCAAGTCGCGAGCGAGCCGTCTCGGATGAGTTTTTCCTGAAAACAAAAAGCCCTGGAAGGCCTCAACAAAGTGCAGAGAAGAAATGATGAACGTCCAAGCGAAGAACATAGTAAACCCGCTCTGTCCTGGCTCAAAATAAAACCCATAACTAGGCTCCAGCGTCATCCGTCCTTCCAAATCCATGTCCGATCTGAACTCGCGAGAGGTGTAAATGGTCGCGCGAGGGAGCCTCGCCTTTGTATGATCCCTGCTATGGCCATCCACCATTGTTAATGGTAATGCGTGGGTGGCGGCCATCAACAATTAAACCTGCACTTAGTGCGTGTCCCGGTGTCACCGCCTCGGTGCCTCGTGTCACCCCATCCAGGGAAAAGAACCATATTTTCACTATATATCCTAAGTATCAATTTTTTCATGACATTTTTAGCACCCTTTTTAATTTCTACCCCTAGTATGTTGAGATAACACAACTCTTTTATGTCCTAAATGAAAATTTATGCAAATTTATGGACTATTGGTTTCTTGTTTTTTCCTTATTTTTATTTAATTGAGAAATTGATTAGACATTAATGGAAACCCTAAAAAGAATAATTACTTTGCATCACCCCATGAGTTCAAAAGCATCCAATTTACTCAAATCATGCCTCCTCTCAAAAGCACGTAAATAGACTACTCGTACATAGGTTATATTTTGAGTCATTAGTATATAAATGTATACATATCACTCCTTGGTGGGTAGGAAAAAATCATTTATAGAAGTTATATTAAAATATTCATATGGTCTTGCATTTATTTCTACGAAATGGGGAATCATTATAGAGTCCCTCCACTAGGTATATTTTTTGTCTTGGTAAAAATAATTGATTCTGTTGATTTTTTTTTTTTGATAGATCCTCGATTTTGATTATTTCCATATTGATATTGATGTTAGAATACACATGATAGGTCAAAAGGGGAGAGTTGTGGGATATGATAAGCCTCATAATTCTTAAAAACCCAAATAATTGTTTCAAATGTGATACGTACGATGTTGTAGAGAGGGTTTCGGGCATAAAACAAAAAAGACAAAGAAGAGATCTTATTCAAACCCCCATCCCCCAAACTATTCTAGTTTGAGGCCACCTATTTGAACCCTCCCCTAATATATAAGTATACACCCCAAAAAATATATATGTTTTAATAAAATAAAAATACACAATATATATCTGTCATTTTAAAGAAATTTAAACCATCTAATAATTTGGTATAATATTACCTAATTAGTGAATCCCTTGTCGTAACCATTAACCTTAACCTCCTTGAGGGTGGGGATAGACGAATGGGATCTAATAAAACCCTAGCTACTGAAGAGGAGGAGACCTATCTTGCTTACTATAATGAGCACCCCACAAAAGTGTAAAACATATTAGAGTATCCACGGTCTTATCATATTGTTGATGGAGGAAAACATGTACCTAAGGTTTAATACTCTAAGAATATAAGGGTTTTTTATTCAGTATCAAAATAATTTATCTTATAAAGGAAAGGTAGATGGATTTTGCATCATAGGTGTATTGTTAGAATCTCATGTAACATCTAAAAACATTAGTCTTGGAATTTTTCTGACATGTGATAATTGTGTGACCTCCTTCAATCTCCTAATATATAATGAATATATTGTTAATGAACTTTTTACTCCATAATTTCATCTAGATCATTCCTAAAAAAAGGTTTTGAGTCCTGTAATTTGGTGTAAGTGGGGAAGAAAGGGTTATGTAGAAAGGAGACTTTTGGTATGGTAATTCATGTTTCTAGTTTTGGAGGGCTAGTTTTGGATCTAGATTGTATCATTGGGAGGAAGACAAAGGTGTTGAAATTTTTTTTTAGAGGTGGGTGTTAGAAGGAATAAAAAGGGTAACAAATTTATGAAGAAGAAATACATTAGGGTAAAAATAAAGATGGGTGAAAACATTACCATCGAACAAATTATGAACTTGACAGGAAAAACTCTTATTCAGACAGTATTTTTGTACATGGATATTGATGGAGACATTAAATGATTGGATATAAATTTTTGGTCCCTAATTTTTTGGTATGGGCCCTTGTTCAATATCTTTAATAAAGGTTATATTGGTTTTTATTTCCATTTTGAGAAGTATGTTGAGTTTATGCATTAATGGATTTGGTTATGGGGGTTATGATATATCTACTTGAAATCATGGTATTGTTGTACAATGTTGTCATTGATGTCAAAGGATTGATGTCAAAGGGTTGATGTCCTATAATAATAATGTGTTTTGTATCATTGATGTATTGATTTATGTATTATATTGTAATTGATGTAATTGATGCCAAAGGATTGATGTAATTGATGTCAAGTGGTGCCATAGTGATGTGTTGGTTGATAGGATAAAGTTATATCATTTATGTCATGTCATGGCTGACAGGAAGTACCAAATGGATGAACTCCAAAGTGATTCCCTTATGTTTAAATCCCTCATTGGAATATTATTTGTGAATTCCAAATGGTTAAGTGCTTGATTCATCCTAGATGTGTGGTGAAGGAACCCAAGGTTGCTTGTGGAATAATGTAATATAGATTAGTGAATTTTCAAGTGAGACTATTATATTTAGATAGTGATTGTCATGCCATTTCCTATGATATGTGGAATGCCACATAACTCCTCGGGGTTATAGATTTATGGCCTTGAGAAGTTTTATAACCCTCATGAGTATCTAGAAGCCCCTAGACGATCAAAGAAGACAAATTATTCTAGAAGCTCCTAGAAGAAAATTGACTAGTCAATGTGGTTAGTCATGGGTTAAGTTGTTGCAATAAGAAAACAATTAAAAATAAATTAGTTGCAACTAGAAGTGGAGAGTTTACTATTTGTGGAAAAGTGGTTTTAAGTGGACAACGTGGTTAGAAGTGGGTTATCCTCAAAAGAAGGAAGTTGGATAAAGTTGGTTAGGAAACTACTTGGAGAAGTATAAATAAGAGAGGAAGGGTATATTGTGAGGTTATCTCTTGAGCATATTGAAGATATATTTTTTGTGAAAAGTTCATTGTAGGTACTCATGGATGCATCGGAAGTTCCGCATGTCTGAGGCAACAAAGAAGTTTGACAGAGAAAGTTTCGAAGGTTCAGAAAAACCTAGTTTTCTGAAGATGTATGTGGGTTGCAGTGGGCCAGGGAACCTATGTATGTGTGTTGAAGGTGATAAGAACATGTATAGTTGGAAAGGACATGAAAATATTGAGTAAGTGTTGGTGCCAGGTTCCTGAAGTCGGAAGCAAGTTCACATGATATCATTCTACAGGCTCAGATCTACTACATATGTTCTAGTATAGTTGTATGTTATCTTGATGATTAGATTTACCCATCGTATGGTAAATTCTTGAAGCATTATTTGTATGCGTGTTGTGATGTTTGGATATGGTAGATGGTGATTGGTCAGTTGAGTAGTTTTTCTCTAATATGGTTGAGGGATATCTATGATATGTGATGATGTATGCATGAGGAACATGAATAGGTTGTTGTATGGTGTATATTTGTTTGTGGATGGCATAGGTTGGGAAGTGACAGGCTGGTTGTAGTGACAGGTCACAAGTGGATGTGACATGGGTAGAAAGGGTTTGAAGGGCCATAAATTTGAAGTTTCAGAAACCCTATTTTCTGAAGGTGTATGAAGGCTGACAGAAGGAAGAATGTGTACATCCACGTGTTGTGGTATAGTGTAACACCCCAGGTTTTGAACCCCATATTAAATATTGTATTTTGTTAAGTTATGAAAGGCCAGAGTGCCTAAACAATCATTAAGAGGCTAGTGTTCCTAGGAAATGTAACATTTTGATCATTATTAATATAAAACACATTGTTGGTTGCTAGACAGACACGTGCAAGTGTTATAGGGGTATATGATTCCAAAAGAGAGGGGTATTGAGGGGATAAGTACTTATTTTATATTTTATTTACCCATTATTGTTTTAATGGAGAAAAACAATTACATGAGCTTCTTGGGGGGGGAGGCCAAGTGGCTCCTTAATTCCAAGTATTACATAAACCCGTCCTTGGTCTATTTTGGGGGTTCTCACTCCTGTTCTAGTTTTGGTTCTTCTATTGGTTTCTTTTATTTTCCCATTCACACACTCACTCATTGTTCAATACACTGCCTTACCTTTTTGTTCACTCTCATATTCATTCATTATTTCACCCACTTGTGTTTCCTCATTCGTGTTGGTTGTGTACCTATTGACCGATTGGATTTTGTTTACAAGCGGGGTCTTCTACTTGAGGATCGGATTCCTCTTCTAAGTTGTTGTTGAGATCTACAAGTTGGGTCTTGCATTGAGAGTTGGTGCTCTCTTTGAGTTTGTTCTCATTTTCAATTGGTGCTAATAAACCCGAAGTATTGTAGTTTGTAATACAAAATAAACTTATACATGTATCTCGTGTTACTTTTTTTCATTATTGTGATGGTGCATAGTTCTTTATTGTTAATATATTCCATTGAGATATGTTTACATGCAAGAAACTAAGGGTGAATAGAAGTAATGAGTAATGATGTTGTGAATGGTGATGGCTAACTAAAGTTTTGTAAGAATTGAAAAATATCCTCACACTAATTCACCCCCCCCCTCTCAGTTTGGTCGGTGTGTCCAACATGTACCCCATATTCAATCTTCAAATTGCAATGGCTTCCAAGATTCAAATATGGCTTAAATTGCCTAGATTTCCACTTCAATTTTGGATGGATGTATTTTTTATCTAAATTGGGAAATATCTTGGGAAATGATGATTTTAGGGGCTAAATTTTTCTCATGGGCTAATTTTCCATGGTTTTTCCCAAAAAATGATTTTGTATTCTAAAAATGATTCGCCCAAATTCTATAGGATAAAATTATTTTACCTTAAAAATCGCCAAAATTTTATACAAACTATATAAAATCCTTAGAAATTTGAATATTTTTACAAAAATATTGCCAAACATTTTATAGTTGGCATATGAAGGATTTTATGACTCGCCAAGGTTTCTACATTTTAAAATAAATTTCCATCCTTAAAATCATCCTTGATCTTGGGGACGACAATTAAGGTGGACAATTCTTATAAAAAAATAAAAATCACACTATTGTAAGGGTCCCAGTAGATATAAACATTAGGAAAAAAAAATGTGAAAAGGATGGATATTGAAGTGGGGTTTGTGACTCATTCACAAATTTTTCACTATACAAACATTCCTTTCCAATGTGTATTAGAGATGTGGAATATTCTTGCATATTAGATAACTTGCCTACTCTTGATGAGGGAATAAAATTGTAAAAAGGGTAAGGATAAAAGGATAAAGTATTTTCATACTCCTCTAGTGTCCACTCTTATGGGTGGACACTTCATTTCAAAATATATTAATTTTGGTTCTAGTAGGGATGATATTAATATATTGAGGGAGGACCTAAAGCTTCCAAAAAATTACGTTGAATCCTTGACTACTAGGAGGAAGGTTTTTTACTCCTTAATATCGAACAAAAGAAACAAAAAATCTTAAGTCTTTATTTCTAGGGGCCTAGGGTTGGATAAGACTAAGGATTCTAGTACTATTTATGTAGGAATAAAGTATTACCTACATATTTCTAAGGAAATGGAAGCAATTAAGGTTCAACAAGGTAAGAATGATTTCATTTTAAGTGTTCTTTTGATCCCAAAAGGAAGGTTCATGATGGTTATACTCTCTTTAAATATTACAGGTTTGGGTAATCATATGAAGAAGCTATCCCTTTTAGGTTAACTAAGAAGCATAAACTAGATAATAAACCAACAAGAGACTATGGGATGTGGGGATAATTTATTTAGTGGAATTATTAAATAAATTAAAGATTGAGATTTTTCTATTGTGGGATCTATGGGGCTCTTAGTAAGTGTAGTTATAGGTTGGAGATCCAGTTTAACTATAACAAAATATTTTTCTATTTGTTCAAGTTTTTTCACTAATGTCATGAGTAAAGGACTTGGATAACATATTATTGTGATGAATTTGTATCTCATGTATGAGGGGAAACAATTTTTTTAGGAAATGGTACATTCTCTCTAGGTGATAAGAGAATGGATGATCATTATTGGTGTGGAATTTAAATTTACTTTGAATAAAAAGGAAGTCTAGGGGGGTATTTATACGGTTGATAGGAAGAAAAAAAAATTCATTCATCAATTTGACACTGCTAATTTGGTGGATGTCGATCCAACCAAACTTATTCTCACATGGAGGAATAATAGGTGTGGATGGGATAGTGGTTCAAAGAAAATTGATTTATTCCTAGTGTCTGTTGCTTTATTAAAAATTATGCATACATATAAACCTTGGATTGAAGCATGAACCATATATAATCATTTACAAGTCCTATTTTAGATGGAAATAAGGTATAAATAGGCACAAAGATCATTCAAATTTATACTTGGATGACTGGTATAAGAGGATTTATAGATTTTGGTGAAAGATATTTGGAAGGTGTATGATAGTAGTATCAACATTTATTCTAGTGATTAGTTTTCAACATATTTAAAATTGATTAAAGAAAACATTGTGACATGGTCAACATTGAGACTCAAGAATAGAGAAAAACATTTATTAGAAATAGAGGAAGATAAAAAAATATTTATATTTCACTAATATTTCTATTAATTCTAGTGTAGATGAGTTGAGTAGACTAAAGAAACTTAAAGATAGAAAAAAAAAGTTGTTATTTGTAAGGGAACATAATTGGATATTAAAAACCGAAGTGTTATCACTATAACGATTTTTATATGGAATCAAAGTTTTGGGACTTAGCGAGGGGTTAAAACAGTGTAGAGACGCGATAAACTAGAGGATGAGACCATATCTAGCAGAAGGAGGCTAAGTCTAGCGAAAGTGCAGAGTTGATGGGACCCGGTAGATCACAGATCATGGGTGCCACAAATCAATGGTCAGGGATCATTTTGGCCAGAGAATGTTAAGCCCTAAATAGTGGCACATTACCCCTTAATTAGGGAATATTGCATTAGTAATGTTATTTTATTTATGTCATCTTGGGTCCATTAGTTGTAATTGTACCTCCTAGTCTCCTATATATACCAAGGATACATTTTCATTTGGAATCATCTTGTACTTGAATATTTATGTGGTGTAAAAGGAGGTTGCCCCTTCGAAGAGGCTTATTATTTGAAATTCTCTCTTTTTCAAGGAGTTGAGTACTTATTCTGAGGTTTTTCTATGCTATATTGATATTTGGTTCTTAACATATGGTATCAGAGCTCAAGGTCTTTGGGTTTCGCTACTACATTAGAGACAACTTGGAATTTTCACCATAATTTGTTTTCTACGATGTTTCAGAAGGAACCCCTTGGAGGATATTTAGTAGATGGATCAAGGTATGCTGGGTTAAAATTTCATCTCCCGAGGCCTTATACTTTCAGAGATACAACTTGTGTAAGATAGGGCTATGGAATCATCCTGAATTGGGTCATTGGGGAATTTTCTCTATAAACAATTTTCTGTAAAGTTTCAGACCCTTAAATTTGGAGGTTATTCACATAAATTAGTAGGCTATCTGTGATAAAAATTTCAGATTCTAGGTCATCTTAAATTTTTAGATACACCCCGTGGAAGATAGGGTATCTAACTAGTCCTATTGACTAGTCTCAAGCAGGTGTTTTGGATAAAAAAATCATAACTTCTTCCTAGAGTATCCACACTGAGTGAGACTGGTTGAATTGGACAGTAGACAGTACACATTATTTATGGTACAAGTTTCATAATTTTATATGAATTATTTTGTGTGGGGAATGCTATACAAGTGAGATCTCTTGGAAAGGAAAAAAATTATCAAGTTGTGGGGAAGTTACCATAAATTCCACTTGCAACATCTAATTTTGATCAAACCTCTGGCATTGCAGAGAAGAAATATCAGAGAACTACAAAAAATAAAGTTTCATACCTAGAAGGGTCGAAACTTTGGAGATACAGTAGAAGAAAGATTGTCTAGCAGAACCACCTCAAAATCAAGGTTTAAAAGTGATACTTGGCCGACATGCCACCAAAAAAGGAAAATTATACACCAAACAAGCATCCATAAAGTCCTACTTGGACTCTTTATGAAGGTGAATGAATGCGTAGGGACATAAATGAATTACAAAATAAGACAGTGACAAAAGATGAACTACAAGGGATGATGGATTCAACTGAAGCTAAATTGGAGGCAATAATGGATACTAAGATGGATGGTTTAAAAAGGGAGATCATGGAAGGATTAAAAAATTTCCTAATAGAGAGGGCACCTGAAAGTGAAAATGTATCCCATGAAGTTCATGATGAGGAAACAAGGGAGATGAATCAAGAATGGAGAAACTCCAAATTTGGGTTGAAGAGCAACCACGTCCTAAGATCAATATGAGTAAGTTTGATGGCAAGGACCCAATTACATGGATATTTCAGATGGAGCAATTCTTTGATCTACATAATGTGCCACATACACAAAAGGTACTAATTGCTTCTTTATATTTAGATCCCAATCAATTTGTATCATATCGATGGCTTTGTTCTCACAAATCACTCGTCACTTACACAATTTTCATGGAAGAAATGATAGCACACTATGAGGATACAAGGAGAAATACCTTCTTTAGCCAATTGATAAATCTCAAGAAAAAGGGTTCAGTTACAGAGCATATTGAGAACTTCCAAATATTGAATATAAAGGTAACAGATATTCCAGATGAGCACTTTATTGACGTATTCATAGGAACTTTAAAGGATAACATTCAACATGAGATTCTCCTTTCAGAACCCAAATCATTGGAGAATTCATTTAGGGTGACAAGAAATTTTGAAAGTAAAAATATGGCTATGGCTACTAGAAGGATCAATCCTAACATCTATCGAGCGAATAATGCTCCTTCTTCTAAAACGCGTCAACCTACAAGGTTGACACCTCAACAATTGGAGGAAAGAAAAGAAAAAGGTTTATGATTTAATTGTGACAGCAAGTACAGTAAGGGGCATAAGTGTGGTGAGAAGAAATTATTCTACATAGATTGTGAAGAGGAAGAAGAACAATAACAATAACAATAACCATCTCAAGATGAAAATGTAGAAGCAATTTCTTCTGAAGAGTTGACTCCCACGATATCATGTAATGCATTGGCTAGAATTAGCACTCCTCAAACCCTCAAGATCGAAGGATATATAAAAAAGAAAAGCGTAATAGTCCTAATTGATTCTGGTAATACTCATAATTTCATTCACTATAAATTAGCCAAAGCTCTCAATTGCTTTGTATATCCAGCACCATTGTTTACACACTATATGTCCCAACAATATTCCAAAATATGTCCCAAAAATGCACTTCTTGATATTCAATGATATCTGACATTTCCTGCATATTTCCAACATTAACCTTAATACTTCCACATGGTCCTTTAACATACTATATACAATCCATTCATCTAGATATACTTCTAGAAATTGATTTAGAATTCCTTAAAAGTAGCTATGACTACTCTTGAGAAAATGGTTGGTTCATTCTTCAACCCAAACGACATGACTATGTATTGGTAGGATCCCCATTATATAGCAAGAGTAGTCTTGTACCTATCTTCTAGAGCTATTTTGATCTGATGGTAACCTGAGAATCCATCTATGAATGAATATGCTTCCTAGCCTCCCATAGTTTCTAAGACTTAAACTGTGAACGGGGTAGGGAAAGGTTCATGTAAGAAAGAATCATTCAATTTTAACAAATCTACACATATCCTTATCCCCCCTTGTTTCTTTTCTTACACTACCATAGGGCTTATCCATTTAGATTCCTCTACTAGTTCTATGATACCAGCTTCCAACATTCTGTCAATTTATTCCTCTACTTTCTTCTTATATATTGGATTTAGTCTATAAGGTCTCTTCCTAACAGGTCTTGCCTCAAGATTCAGAGGTATCTTCATCTCTCCTAGCTCTCATGATATACCTTTCATATATGTAAAGGTCATTTGGAACAGGTCACTGTATTCATGCAATAACTTTGTTATTCTTTCTACTGTTTGTTCCTCCCAATAGTCTCCAATACTTTCCATTTTAGGGTTGTCAATTGTCCCAATGTTAAATTTATTCACTGTAATTGGTGCAACAAATACTTCTAACTCTAGAGATGTACCTTCAACCTCTCTTTCTCCTTCAATTTCTGTAATCTGAATATTGTGCAAGTCATCTTCATCTAGTGCTTCCTCTTCAACATGATATCATGGCAATAGTTCTTTGATTGTCTGTCTATTCTATTGTTGGTACTTTGTCATGAGTTCAACCTCTATATCATCAATACATATCACACCTCTTATCAGTTTCAACACTGAATCGATGTTGGGGTTCTCATGTTCAAATGAGAAACTTACTACAAAATTATGTTGTAATGTTGTCCATTCTGCAGTGCCTTTGTGCATCTCCTGGTCTACATACCAGTTTTTTGGGATTCCTTCCAGTGTGTGGATGAAGTCATGAGGCCATTCTTCTGGTGGTGTCATCATATTTTGTTTCATACAGTTATCTAAGTGTTATGTTGGTGTCCCTTTCCCATCATACCTATGCATTTTATTATTGCCATGTTCTACATTGAATCTAATGTGTAGTAATTATTTACATTGGTACCAATCCTAAATTGTTTCTTTGTGCACACCCCACCATCTTGAAGGTGTATCCTTGAGTGAAATATCTAGGGATAAGAGCCTCTAATTATCTAATAATTCCTCTTAATACTTTGTCAAAAATTCCTCTAGATCATTTACCCCATAAAACTCAGAGGTTCCCTTATTTTTGTACCAACCCATCTTACAACACGGTCTATTCTTGCACACCTTCTTGTGGAAACTTCATGTAATCATTGTTTCCAATTATCCAAATGTGTATCTGAGTTATAAGTACATGATGTGATGCTTCTCCAGTTTAGTATGACATTTGTAGTTTGGTTAACATAATTTTTTTCACACATGGTGGTTCTGTACAATTGGTTTATTTCCTCTAGATCTAAACAAGTGGGTTCTACGAACCTTTCTCCTTCTTATGGATCTAATGGTGGAACGAATATATATTCACCTGATTCAAATGTCATTTTTATTGTATTCAAATTGATTATAGCCTGGTTTTCAAATTCCCAATCCAATCTAAGCAATGTTGTATATGGTATTGTGCCATCCACTATCTCTATTACTTCAAAGTCTTCCTTAGTGCGCACTCCATACAAACATATTGTCACACCTTTAAGCCTTCCAATTTGTAGAACTTTGTGTTGATTCACTAATTTCAACTATAAAGGTGAATAGCCTAGTGTGGTTTATCCCATACACTTCCATTTCTTCCTGGGTAACACATTTACTTCTGAGCCTAAGTCCAATATAATATCCCCCATATTGGAATCTCCAATGTTAGCATTAAGTCTGAATTCCCTGCTTTTCCTCCTTTTGGTATGGAGGTGATTGATTTTTTTCTACTCTTATTTCCCTTCTACCTCTATGTTACATATTTCTAGCATATTTTTCAAAAAATTGATAGATGATGGATCATTCAGTAGATTAACAGAAGATTGCAGAAAATTATTTACGGTACTTACTTGTTCTAAAGGTTGTGCTTCACTGGTGTGGTCCATTGATGAATGCATCTCATACATTGGTACGTTCTGAGTATGTTGTGCAACTGATGTTGATGCAACATTCTACTTGAGAAACTCATGCCTTGCCTCCTTGAATGTCTCATTTTCTTTCTGCGCATCAAATTGCTTCTGTGTTTCAGTATTTTTCTTCACCCATTTGTGTTATGTTGGATCATGTCTTACTGCATCAGTTCCTTTATTATCTCCTCCTTGTGTGACTATGTTGATGTTTATTCCATCATCCCTACCTTCTACAAATATCCATTGGACATTCTAGTTGTTATGGTTCCTCTTGTCTTCGGTCTTTCCCAATAATGTTGGATAGTCCTTTGTGTCATGATCTATTGTGCGACAATACATATAGATCATTGAAGGAATTGGACATTCCCTTGCATAATTTCCTAGTTGTTAGTAGTTGTGTCCCACTAATGGACCTCTACCTCTTCCAAACCCTCCTCTACCTCATCCTCCACCTCTATATCCATCCCAATCTCTTCGCAGTGCTTTGTACTGAGGTACCTAATTATACTGTGTGGGGTTATACTATGGTTGGGTTGCATTGTATTGTGGTTTCTGATTGTTATAATACAACCACACATTGTTATATGGTTGTGGTACCTAGTTGAATTGAGTTGTAATTTTCCCTATCATCATTTATGCTTGCACCCTATAATTATTTGAAGTTCTTTCTCACATCAACTCCATTGTCCTACAATGTTTATCATCATGACCCACTGACTTGCAAAGGTTTCAGTATGAACTCTTGGGTACTGTCTGATACTTATGCATCATTGGACAATGATATGGATCATGCCTATGCGTCTTACATAGATCGCACCATGTTCCTCATGTTGGAAAATGGTTTGGTACTCTTGTTTTCATATACTTCGTGAAAGTTGGACATTCATTCTTATGGTGTCCTTTCATCCTACATGTGGTACACCAAAGAAATTCTCTTTTTTATTTTCCCTTATTCTGGTTGAGTTGAAATGTTAGGTTCTTCATATCCTCCTTCATCTCCTCTAGTTTTGGATCTATCTTCTGATATTAGTTCTCTTATAGTTTTAAGGCTCCCTGTAGAGCCTCTGCCTGAGTTTGGAACTTTTGATCTCTCAATTGGTATTTCAAATGTGGTAACCATGAGTTCACAAATAATTTTCTATGTTGCATGTCAGTCATGACATACTTCAACTTTCCTTTAATACATTTAAACCTCTGATCAATTTCCAAAACAGAGTCACCTAGTTTCTTCCTGATTTCGATGATTTCATTCATGTATTGATTTTCTGATATAGGATTCCAAAATTCATTGATCAATAGTTTCTTCAAATATGCAATAGTCCTTGTTACTCCTGGTGGACTATTTACAGCTAAGCTCATTTACCAATCCAATGCACAATGTCTTAGTGTGATAACTGACTGCACAAGTTTTGTATCCTCATATGTGATCTGCTTTTCTTCCCATATCTTCTCGCATATGAATAAATTATTTTTAGGGTCCTATGATGACTCTCCCCAAAATTATGGTAACCTAATCGTGAGATCATGTCCTTCCATCTTGAACTGTGTTGAACTATTACCTCCGCGTGATGTAGATATTTGACTGCTACTTCTTGAACTAGCTCCTCCAGTTGCTACTCCTTGTTTAGATGTATTTCATGTTTTATTTCTTCCACTAAAATTTTGTTTTCTAAATGGTGGTGTTCTTTCTGGTGTACTAGTCGCACATGGGATTATGGATTCCACACTAACAATGACCTGGATTGGAGTTCTGCCTTATGTTCCTTCCCTTAGAAATCTTGTTTTCCTCTCATATTTTGTGTGCATGATTTCCTCAATATTCTCCACATCTCGGAGATCCTCTACCTCTTCCTCATAGCTTGCCAATACCTCTCTATCATCTATGGCTCTCTTCTTATCGTTCATCTTATATTGGTAGGGTTCTCCACTACATGTCTTTCAAGAGGTTTCCATTATCTACTTTATCTGGTCTTCCTCCATCATGATTGGGTCCATGGCATCCTTCTTATTTCCCTTATCCATTTCTTCCTCCATTTCTCTACCTCTTCTCAGTTCTTCCCCCCTTCCCCCATGCATACATGGAAGTTTAGTTTTCTGATTCCATGGTAATCACACCGTTGGTATGCAATAAAACCTCAATTAAAGTATACGATGATCTAATATACCTACCTATGGGTACCTTTAGAAACTCCTTCTCTAACTTGTTGTAATACTTTGCGGTATCTACTGCAAATTTAGTGATAAATCTCGCAACAATATTGTCTAACAAGAAATATACTGCACGCGTAAATTTGTTGTTAACTTGTTGTAATTGCACGATCTCCACATGATTCCACTCCAACAGTCTGATTCAATTTGTACAGGGGTTGTATTTTAACCTCAACAACCAGTCGTGCAACACATGTGGGTAATCACAGAAAAATACCTCATGCAAGACGCTAAACACGTATTTATACAAATATTTGCACGATGTTATCTTAGGGTTTCTGTTATCCTTCTGCGCAAACTCAAGTTCCTTTGTTTTCAAACATCTTTTTATATTTTCCTTCATTGGATTCCATGACATGAACATTCCTTTTTATACCTTCATTCTCCACATGGTTCTTCTACAGATCTCGTCCACTTAATCCCATGCAGTTCCAATGGGAAATGAAACCATTTGTTGGTTAAATTCTTTCTATTCCACTTCTTGGGATGACCTAGGTTCAGATCGAAATAGGTTTCCAACCAAACCCTCTAAAAACATTGGCCCTCCTAGTAAACTAGAAGGCAACACAACACACAGAGTGCATTGCGCAGTCTCACCCGAGATACTTCTATGGGTGGTCACAAATCTCAAGTTCTTAAAGTCTAGGAAGGAGTGGAGATCTGGGGTTCTACTTGATCTTCTTCAGGCCTTATTCTAATTGTTCCTTTTATTATTCCTAATATTCATTCATCTTTTAATACTTGCATGCATTCTAACATATTCATATTAAACATTCATTAATTCACTTATAAAATAATCATTGACATAAGTAAACATGCAATAAACAGTATAGATAACACATGTTTTACCATGGTTCACCCCCTCCTAGGATATGTCCACAAAGATATGTCTTCTATGATCTTTTATTAGGTTTGATGCAAAATATCGCATTGCATGCACTACATATCCAATCATGCAATCATGAAAACGTTCAATAAATTCAGTGAGGGGTACTACATCACATCAGTATCCTTAGCCTGTGATCTAACCCTCAAAATATGGCCTACTTGGCTCTTCTACAACTCAACAAATTTTACAACTGTAGCTCAACTACAATCATTGAATCACAAAATTATAACCAGTATTCAACAACCCCAACCTAGAACTCCTAGGTTCTTATTTATACTAATTTACAAGATTGTTAACTATTACAATCTCTTACCAAAACCCTAGCCCTAACATGGTTAGGTTTTCCTTCCCGTGCACCTTGCATGCTTTCCTCCTTTGCTTGCTA
This sequence comes from Picea engelmannii, assembly GCA_009831015.1. NCBI lineage: Eukaryota > Viridiplantae > Streptophyta > Pinopsida > Pinales > Pinaceae > Picea > Picea engelmannii. Next base: position 118,208 of record ML806664.1, read on the forward strand.
CTTTTCCTCACACATGTTGCTTTTCCTGCTAGTTGTTCTTTTCCAAAATTAGGCCTTTCATTACCAAAATTATACATTTCCTCAAAATATGCTTGTGCCCAACACTTCCCTATAAAAATAGGTTAGATCAAATATAATCTAGTTGACTTGGAAGAATTGACACCCTTCGAGGATTGAGTGGCACCTGTGATGATTTTGGAGAAAGGATAAGTTCATTATTTCTATGGGTAATGGATATCGTCAACGAGATGAAAGGCCTGCCCCTGAGAAGGAATTATTTTTTGTTGCAAGATATCAAATGCAATCTAAACTAGGTATACTAAGAGTTTCATGGGTATCATAGTTCGATGACCTCATGAATTTTGCATAAGACGATATCCTACGTGGGTTAGTCAATTTATTGAATGTGAATGAAGACAAATCATCCATGGAACAACAACAACATGACACATTGAATACTATTGAAGATGATTTTTTCCATTTTAGAGTGAAACAAGATATAATTGTAGCGTCATTATAAAAATATATTAAATAATGTTTAAAAGGTGCATTGGAAGTTATACATAACCCACCTAGATCTTGCAGATTCAACAAATAGTTTTCACAGTTCATACTGATAACCCTACCACTTATTTAAAGAGGAATAAAATAAATAGAAAAGGAGGAGACCACAAGACCGAGCTTCCATTTTTATGAGCATAATTTTTTTTTGAAGTGTTCCCCTCTATATATTCTTTCTCAATATGTTAACCATAGTTGTTAACAAAATCCTATAGTAATTTGTTAGGAGGAAATGATCTGAAGGGATCCATGGAGGCCAAAGGATAAATCATAATTCTCAGAAGTTCCTCAAGAATCTCATAATGGCCTCAGTAGGTGGAGAAAAGGAAAAAAATCAAAGTCCTCAAAACTCAACAAAATTGGCATCATCGCGAAGAGAGCGTCCCAAGATTTCCAATGACATAAATGGTTTGTCAAACAGAGTTATGGATCAAAATATATTTGTGGTCAAATTTTTGGTCAACCTAGGCCAATGAGCAGGGATGAGTCAACATACGTACTGCCAACGTCAACATCAACACAGATTATGTTAGTGTATGTAAATGGTATGTGGCATAGTCATATATCAACACGTGTCATGATGATGTCAGCATGATGATGTAGCAACACCAGAAGCTGCAACTTGTCACCCATTTCTGGCATTTTCCAGCCGATATGTGGACCAATGGAAAATTTCCACATGACAATCCGTACAACCACGTGGCAGGCCGTACAGGATGTGGTGGACACGTGGAATCTGTACAAACACCTGGAAAGTGACGTGGATAAATGACCAAGGAGGAGGTGATCTGGCAATTGACTATGTAAGAAGGTGGCATGGGACAATGAATGACTACCATGCGGCCCAGTCATGGGCTGCGACATGGCAGTGGGAAAATGAACAATGAGAGACTATAACCAAATTTGCAAAATTTAAAAGGTCGATCCACCAAATCTGGCAGAGGTTCCACCAAATCTAGTGGTCAAACTCCATTATGTATGGCTTCAATGGATCAAAATGATGTAAACTATGGTGGAATATCCAAAATTTGTAGTGGTTAGTGCCACCGTATGTTTTGTTACAACCATTTTCCAAAAGGGGGAGGCCCACAGGTTTGACCCTGAGACCTTCCCAACCAACGTTTTAATATTAGCTTATGCTAATAGTTGGGCTAAATGATCACATTGTTCAATCCACCCACCTTTTAATTAATTTATTTATTTCCCAATGCATGTGAGGAGGGCGCTCGATGGTACAATTGGGCATGTTTTACGAGGAAATTATAGAGAATTAATTGCAGATTGTAGGCACATAAATCGAGATGAGATTTCTAATGGGACTGGGAGTGCTAGGGTTAGATTAAGGCATGGATACGGTCATTTTTGGGTAATTAGATGCCACAAATTCAATGGTGCTATTTGTTTTCTGATATGAGCAAAATTTCTACAACTTAATTCCATAATGATGTATATTTATGTATATTGCCAAATTATTTTGTTGAGTTAATAAAAATTCCTACCCATTTGAGAGAAGGACCTAGAGACGTCATCTATTAGGGACGAACTATGTTATCAATTTGTTGTGTTCATATTTGATGCTTATGTCTCTTTATTATTGAGTTTTTCCTTCTTTATGGTGCACTTCAATTTATGCTCATTTAATACAATTCTTTAATAAGTCACATGGATGAAAAGATCCCAGATCATGTTGGTATCAGAGAATTCATCTTTGACTTGAATTATTGAGTGTGAATGCTTACAAGGGCCAATCATAAACAGGGTGAAGGAACACTTAATACTTTCAACCCAGAGATTGGTCATGCATCCCGAAGGAAGAAAATGGATGAAGAGGACAAGAATTATGGACATGAGAAAAAATTCCATATGGTCTTCTATCACATGTCATAAATGGTCAAGCGAATGTATGGAGACTACGAGAAGAGGATGAAGAAGAAAGGGAAGAGAAAGGAAGAACAAGCAGATGAAAATGATTCAGTGAACCAAGAGGTAGTAGGAGACCCCCCTGATCGTCCATCTTCACCATCGAGTTCTATCTCTTCTTACTCTCATAATTCTCATCATTCTAATGCTAGTCATAAAGCCTCTTTTAAGGAAACATTATTAAATGTTTATGTAAATTTTTATTTACCTATGTTTAATGGAGATGGTAATCCTAAAAAGCTATATAATTGGATCTGACAAGTTGAAGTATATTGTCTTGTACAACAAATTGATGAAGAGAAAGTAAAAGTGCAATTTTCCTCTCTTTGGTTGGAAGGCACTTCTCTCGTATGGTGGGAGAGAAAGCTTCAGGACAGAGGTAAGTGTGGTAATCTTCTTTCCTCATGGTCAGAATTTAAATTAGAAATAAGGAAGCAATTTTATGCATTGGGTTATTTACATAAACCAATCATGGAATGGAAAAATTTAAAACAAAGTAAAGGTCAAACAGTAGAAAGTTTCACGAAAGAACATAGGAAGAAAGCACTTGCACTGAACATTCCTTTAGATTATTATGAAACTTTAATGAAGTATATTTGTGCACTTCACAGTGATATTCATCATACTTTACTGTTGTTTAACCCCACCACTGTTGATGAAGTTAGTGTGCAAGCCACTTACCTTGAAAATAGAGGAAAGAATGTTCAAGAAGATCCCACAAAGAATCCCTCTAAGTTCCCACATAATCAATTTAAAGGAAAGTTTAAAAAGAGGGACAAAAATACAGCCACTACAAAGAAGGGAGAAGGAAAGACATCTTGCACTCATTGCAAGAAATATGGACATGATTATGAGCATTGTTGGAAACTAAATCTAGAGAAGAAACCAAAGCAGTTCAATTGAAAGGGGAAGACAAATACCGTTGCTACAGTGCAAGAAGATCTTGGTTCCGATTCAGGAGATGAGGAAAATATTACAATGGTTGGAGTACAATTTAAAGATTCCCTTCATGATAGTTCAAGTTCCACTAATGAATCTCATGAATTATTTCACATAAGGGTTCTATCTAAGCATACTAAGATTGATACTTTGTTTGATTCAGGTTCCCAAGTTAACTTAATATCTTAGACACTTGTCAAAAAATGGGTCTTGAAACAAAAACACATACAAATCCTTACCCTGTTGATTGGGTATGCGGAAAAGAAAAACTTAATGTAACCAGGCAGTGTAAGGCTAGATTTTCTATTGCTTCAAAATTGGTTGATGAAGTTTATTTGGATGTTGTTTCACTTGATATATGTGGAATAGTGTTGGGGAGTCCATATCTTTATGAGAGAAAAACAGTCTTATTTCGTCATGAGAACAAATATCACCTTACTAAAGGAAGAGTGGAATATATTGTTAGAGCCCACAACATGAAGGTTAATACAACACTTGTTAGTGCAGGAGAAATGAAAAGACTCATAAACACTAATAAGAGATACATACTCATGGTTGTAAGAGAAAAGGATGTTGGAATATCTGAAGCCTTCCAAGGATGTGATCCTTCCCATAAGAAATAATTAATTGATATTGTTCCTAATTATGATGAGGTATTTTAGGAACCAGATGGATTACCTCCTAAGAGGGAAATCCAACATGAAATACATATTCAACATGATTCTCCCCTTCCTAATGTGGTTATGTAAAAAATGTCAATTGTAGAGATGAAAAAATTCAAGAAATAGGTACAAGACTTGTTGGACCAAAGGGTCATCAGACCTAGTTCATCTCCTTGTGGTTCTCTAATTGTCATGTTACCAAAGAAGGATGGAACATGGAAAATGTGCATCGATTATAGAGCCTTAAACAAAATCATGGTGAAAAATCGATACCCTCTTCCTCGTATAAATGATTTACTTGATCAATTAAATATTTTTGTTTATTTCACTAAATTGGATTTTCACAGTGGTTACCATCAGTCAGATCAAGGTTGCAGAAAAGGATGCATGGAAAACTACCTTTAAAACCAAACAGGGTCTTTTGAGTGGTTCGTTATGCCATTTGGGCTTTGTAATGCCCCAACAACATTAATGCGTGTAATGAATGATGTATTCATTCCATTCTTAGATGAATTTGTAATTGTGTATTTCGATGAAATTATTATATTTAGTGGGACTTGGGATGAACATGCACGACATGTAAAGCAAGTATTCGATACTTTGCTAAGGGAAAATTTGTATGTAAAATTGTCCAAATGTGAGTTTGGAAAGACTGCACTGGTGTACTTAGGTTATTGTTATCACTGAAATTTCGTCCGCACAGGGCGACAAGAACTCAACATCATCAACACAGAAAAACAATCATCCATGGCACAAGGATTAACTCCACAGCACATCAAAAGGGCCAAAACTATACAAAGTTGGCTAAAAA
>ML806664.1:123200-143501 GCA_009831015.1 Picea engelmannii
TTCTTGTTTAATTCTTGTTCATACCTTTACTATTTTCTTTCTAACCTTTTGCATTGCAGCTGTCATGACTAGAAGAGCCCAACTAGGCATGTAAGTGCTCGCTTTTTGCTCACTCATTGACGAAAAGAGCACGAACAGTTATATTGTAGGAGGACAATTGAAAATTGATCCTTTCAAAATTGATGTAATTTTAAATTGGCATGAGCCCAAAAATGTAACCGAAGTACAAAGATTCTTGGGTCCAATTCAGTAATGGAAGAGATTCATCGAAAACTTTTCATTTATTGCAGCTACTTTCCATGACTTAACTAGTGTGAAGAACAATTTTGAGTGGGGATGAAAGCAACAATAGGCCTTCAACACTTTGAAGGGAAATATTAGTACAACACCAGTATTATCATTTCCAAATCTTCAACAACCATTTGAGATTAAGACAAATGCCAATGGTTACGCCATGGGTTCAGTATTGATGTAGTATCGTAAGCCTATCTGTTACCACTCTAAAACTTTTAACCAAGTTTTTTTTAACTATCCTACATATGATAAAGAGTTGTATGGATTAGTTCAAAGTGTGAAAAAATGAAAGAATTACTTATTGGAGAAGGAAAAAATCATACATAAAGATCACCAACCCTTATAGTATCTCCAAGCACAAACCAAGTTGCAACAATCTCAACATTACAGGTGGATGGGTTTTCCTCAACAATTCCATTTGGTAATATAGTACAAAAAGGGTACAAGTAACAAAGTAGTTGATATGATTTCTAGACCTCCTATTGTTGCTTCTATTGTTTTGAAGAATGCTTCTTTATCTCATGATAGCTATGTTGAACAATATGTTTTTGATGAAGATTTTAAGGATGTATTTGAGAAGTTAACCCATGGTGCACAGGTGGAGAACTATTGTTTGCATGAGAACTTACTCTACCATAGTGGAAATGTATGTATTCCTAAAAGTGAACAAGTCCATGTAATACAAGAAACTCACACTTCTCTCCTGTCTAGGAATTTCAGGGTAGGAAAAACCATTGCTCATGTGAAAATGTTTTGTTACTGGCATCAGATGAAAGAAATTGTAACCAAGTATGTAAACGAGTGTGGGATGTGCGCTACTTGTAAGCCCATTAATAGAAAATTGGGGCTCTACTCACCACTTCATGTTTTGTCTCATCCATGGGAAAGTATTTACATGGACTTTGTAGGGGGTTTACCAATGTCAAAAATGGGTCATGACTACTTGTATGTAGTAGTGGATAGGTTTAGCAAGATGTGTATCTTGATGCTATGTAAAAAGTAGGTCACTGCTGAGAAAACTGTTAATCTCTTCTTTCATTATGTTTGGGTCCACTTTGGGTTTCCCGTGTCGATTATCTCTGATCGAGATACTCGATTCCTTGGAGAGTTTTGGACAGGTTTGTGGAGAATTATTGACACGAATTTGAATAGGAGTACGATTTTTCATCCACGGGCCGACGGTCAGACAAAGGTTTCTAAACAATGGTACATTTTCTTTGATGTTACTACAGTAAACATCCCAAGTTGTGGGATGACCAGATACCCTATATCCAACATGCTTACAATCGAGCCTTACATTCCTCCACTCAGTGTTCTCCACTTGAGACATGTTCTAGATACTTCCCTAAGGTCCCTTTAGACTTGATGTATGGGAAAGATGTCGATTCAAATGAAGAAAGAAATGAAGATAGGGCCCACAAGTTCATTCAACGAATCCAACAAGCGCACCAAGTAGTCAGGGAACAATTGGAGAAAGTTCAAGAACAATATAAGGCTTGGCATGAAAAGCATAGAGTTGATCATCAGTTTCAAGTTGGATACCAAGTATGGATTCACATCAGCAATGAGCAGTTGAAGGGTGAAGGTAAGAAACTCAAGCCTATCTGATATGGACACTTCACTATTTTGGATAAAAGTGGCACCGATGCTTTTCATCTAGATCTTCCACCTTATATGCAGATTTACTCAGTTGTAAACCTAGAAAACTTAAAACGTTTTGAGCCTCCCATGATAATGGATCAAAGTGAGGAAGTTTCACTTCCCTGGATTGATGATTTTTCTCCTGAGTACATGGACGCGTTAAAGGAATATATCATCATGGACAAAAGGATGTGGACTTCACGTAGAGTTGATGTCGATTATCTTTGAGTGGGCTTAAAGGGCACACATACAAGAAAGTCAAAGTGGATGGAGAAAGACAAAGTGGGGGAACTCTTCCCTCACTTACTTGTTGATTGATAAATTATTTTGGTGGACCAAAATCTCTTATTTGGAAGGCATGATATGAAGGGATCCAGGGAGGCCTAAGGATAACTCAGAATTCTCAGAATTCTCAGAATTTCCTCAAGAAGCTCAGAATGGCCTCAACATGTGGAGAAAAGGAAAAAATTCAAAGTCCTCAAAACTCATAAAATTTGGCATCGTCATGAAGAGCGCATCACAATATTTCCAATGACATAAATGGTTCTTCATAAATATTTATCGATCAAAATATATTTGCAATCAAAAGTTTTGGTCAATCTAGTCAAGCCTACAAGGATGAGTCAACATCCTTAATGTTGATGTCAACATCAATGCAGATGACATCATCATCTGTACATGGTATGTGGCACAGTCATATATTGACACATGCCATTATGATGTCAACACGGTGATGTGGCAACACAAGAAATTTCCACCTGTCACCCATTTTTGGAATTTTTCGGTCGATATGTGGACTAATGGAAAAGTTCCATGTGATAGTTTGTACATCCATGTGCCAGGCCGTACATGACATGTTAGACATGTGGCATCCATACAACCACCTGGCAGGTGACATGGAAAGATGACAAGGAAGGAGTTGACATGGAAGTTGACTATGTAAGCAGGTGACATGGGCCAACGAATGGTCGCCATGTGGCCCATTCATGGGCTTCCATGTGGTGGCGAGAAAATTCCCAATGAGGGAACGTAACCAAATTTGAAAAATTAAAAAGTTCGATCCACCAAACCTGATGGAGGTTCCACCAAATTTGGTGGTCGACCTCCATTATATCCTGCTTCAACAAATAAAAATGGCAGAAAATATGGTAGAATCTCCAAACTTGTCGTGGTTAGTGCCCTCGTATGTTTTGTTACAACCATTTTCCAAAAGGGGGAGGCACGTGGGTTCGACCCCATGACCTCCCCAACCAACCCTTTAATAATAACCTTCGATAATCATTGGGCCAAATGGTCACATTGTTCAGTCCACCCACCTTTTAATTTAAAAACACATTTTTCCAATGGACAGGAGGAGGGCGCTTGATGGTACGATTGGGCATGTTTTATGAGGAAAGTATAGAGAATTAATTGCATGTTGCAGACACAAAAACCGAGACAAGATTTTTCATGGGCCTGGGAGTGCCAGAGTCATATTTTTTAAAATGGATACTTGACACTAAGAGGGGGGGGGTGAATTTGTGTCAAAAAAACTTTGGACCATTTTCTACTTTTCACAAACTAACTTAACAACAAATATTTATTTCATTATCTAAATCAATATATATAAAATAATAAATACTTTATTTTTTTATTTAACTTGAATGAATACATAAGATCAATCTTTGAATTTCATCTTCAAACAATTATGCGAGACCCAACTCTCTGTTACAAGACCCAACTTGTAGTTCTCATATCCAACTGAGAAATGAGGAATCCAACCCTCATAACAAGTCCCATCTTGTTGATCTTAGATCCAACTGATATGTGAGGAATCCAATCCTCATACAAGACCTGTCTTTTAAACATGCAACAACTTGATAGAATGAACCTTCATTCAAACCATTATATTCAAATATATATACTTCAACAAATTCAAATACATTTCTTCTCACCATTGTTTCTTGTTTATATAGTCTTTGAACTGGTGTGAATTTGAATCATTGCATATTTTGATTTTTAACCATTGTACCTTTTCATTTAAATCATAACATTAATCTTTAAATAATATCATTCTCCTTTTTATTCTTTATTCATAATTCTCATGAATTAACTTTCTTTTAACCATGATTGTGTTTCAGTTCTTTTGTCTTAATGAGTTGATCACAGACATGGATCGACTCATCATATTGTTCTCATGTTTTTGTTTCATTCTCAGTTCACCAACAGATCATGTCTAATCTTTTATCAATTCTCTTTATTTTTCTAGTGCTAACTCTCCATCGAATTAAACCTATATGAGGCGCTTCCTTCAAACCATTTACATATGCCCATATGTGAAAAACCATGGGATTATTGTCTAAGCAATGTTACCAACACCATCTCTTCTTTTACTCTTTATTTCTTTATTCCATAGGACCGCAAGTGATGACCAGGAGCTAAGCCAACTGAGTTCTTGATCACTTATCAAAATCAATAGTCATGTTTTAATCTCCCGATAAGATGGATGGCTGTCAATACTTCGTGACTTTGTCCTTCGCGACTTCCAGCCTCTATAATCTTTCAAATATACTGAATCATATTTCTTCAAAGTAGATCGGACAGTCAATATATTATTTGTAGGATGAACGATTCTCGTTTAGTTCAAAACTTTGGCTATTCATGGCTTCTGATATCTAGAGTAACAATTCCTCTGAAGAGATTACCTACTGAATAAGTCATATAACAATGGTGATCAGTTGTTGTCAGTTAACATGTCCACTTACATTATATTTTCATTGTACTTGATCAACAGTCGAGAACGCTCCCAAATTAGATCAATGTTTAGCATTAACTTCAGCCTTCATCACTTTGGGTGATTTATGATGTTATAAACCGGTTTGCCCTGAGGTACATACTCCTAAAGTGATGTAACTTGCTGACATCACTATTGAATTGGCATTGGTCGAGTGGCTACCACGTGTCACTTAGATTCGTGACTTACACATACCTGAAATTCCAATTTCATATTGACACTTTTCATCATCTGATTGTGCCACATGTCCTTGTTGAAGTGGATCTCCTCATGTGGAACATGTTCTTCTTGTGGATATAATGGTTCTCCTAAATCCTGAAATTTATCTCAAAATCAACGACTGAGAGTGACTTTGGAACTTTGGCCTTCGGGTGAACTCATATGTTCTGAATCCTTTTTCTTTGAACTGGTTAGCGCTGAAGTTGACCACTATTCTGATCCAATGACCATCATGTATTGTTCAGATCCGATGGTACTTCTTTAACTTGAAAAAGATTAACTCAATCCAACGTCTATCGAAAATTTGGGGATTCAGGATCTCATCCCTTTTGCCTTACTTATCATATCCTTCCACTCAAATTGATACAACGGTCGAGAATTCTCCCGGAGTAGACCAATAACCAGGGATGATTGTGGGGTCCCAACTAGAATGATGTTTAAAACTATTGTCGAACTCCATAATGGAAACTGATCATTGGTAGTAGAATTGATGCCAACCATAGATCTATTTGGTGGGTGACGATTGATAGTCTAGACTAATTGTGGGATTGGAATTAATGCGTTGTTTAATTCTCCCTTCGCGCTTTGCAATCAATCCCTGTGCTTGATCTGGTGATTGTGTATCCAACAGTCATGGCTTGATCTGATTGTTGACCATTCCTTCAATGGTCCTTCTTTTGTAATCTGACAGATCTGACAGTTGAGATATAATTCTTCCAAACTCTGACTTCCGCTCAATATGGCAGTTCTTGATTTTTCTGAGATCTATATCAACGAACATGGTTCCTTGCATGCTACCTCTCCTAATCTTTAGAGTGAATTCCTCTGCACCTCGTGTTATGTCTTATGTGCAACTACTCCTTAAAACTGTCTCAATGAACAAGATTCTTCCTTCAATGCTTTGGAGTTTTCCTATGGGGATTTCGATCCAGAAAAAATTTCTATAATGCGCTCTTCCTTCTGATGTTTAATTAATGTCCTTTCTTATGAGCTTGAATCTCTGCATATGTTTTGAAATTTTCATTCTATGCTAACTGTTATACTGTTGACATCAATGAAAATTTATCAATGATAACTTATCAATGACAATTCATCATAAGAACTTATTATCACATCACAATGGCATCGAATGTTGACATCAATGACAACATATTAAAGACAATGTGTCCAAAAATATCCCCCTTTGTCATTCAGGGAAACACACTAACTTCGTACTCAAACCCACCTTGTGATGATGCTTTTCTCTATGAAGTTACTCTCCCCCTTTGACATCAATGGAAAAGGGTTTCTCCCCTTATGATCAACCTCTGTCTGTTTGCATTTTGTTGACCAAAATATAAGCTTAGGTAACTCCCCCTGCTAATATTCTCTCTCCACCTCTGACTACTCTCCCCCTTTGTTTCTGAAAGGGTAGTTTTTTCTGACAAGGTTTCTTCCCCTGTTAATTTACTAACTTCTTATATCAGTTGATTGGGATTTTTGTGTTCAAATAAGTAGTCTTATTAATACCAATTTTGTAGTGATACCCATTTGTAGTGATCAAGTCTTTCAAACATTAATCTAATTACTTTCTTATTTAAGAACCAAAATACTCCTCTTGAGTTTTTACTGACTTTCCTTTGTCAAATAGAACAAGAGTATGAATCTTACTAATCCTTTTGATCTACTTCTTATTCTTCTTTGATATTTCACAGGAATATCAATTGAGGAATTATACCAATTTTGTTATCAATTGATATTTGTTGAATGATACTCCTTGAACTTCTTTGCTACCTTTATTTTTTCCTCTTCTTGTATTCTACAACTAACTCTACCAATGATTTTTCTTTTGACCACTAATCTATAGATAGTCAGGATTTTCCATATGTTAATATAAAAACTCTTTGGCATAATCCTTTGATTTTGTAAAAACCAATTTAAACTTATTTTTGTATTTTCTTTCTTTTTCTAACAACTTATGACATCATAAAAAATTTATATTGTCCCGTATTCCTTTATAGGTACTTCCTTTTCTTGAGCTTGATTTATTTCATATTGAATTTCACATTGTTTATTAGGACCTTCACCCATAATTTTCTTATTATTAATTTCTTCATTTTCAGGTGTAATAACATCTTTCTTGCTTTTTCCTTCAAATTTTCTTCTCCATGTCTTTCTATGAGATATTCTGCTAATTGGATCTTCTCTTTCTAATTGTGTTTTTGGAGATTTTTCATCTCCTTTCTTCTTTCAACTTTTATTAGGTTTTGTCACTGACTTGAATGACTTATTCAAGTATTGAATTTTTGAATTCTTGCAATTTTGGGATTTGTGCCCAAACCTATCATAGTTGTAACATCTCATTGTATGACAAAATTTTGTTGTGTGCCCAACACAATTACATCTCCAACATCTAATTGAGTTTTTGGATTTTCTTGTATATTCTTCCTCTAATTTCTTTCATTTCATTGATTTATGGCCAAAAATATGACAAGAAAAGCAATAGCCATTGAAGGTGTTTCCATTCTTGATTTCTTTTTGGCTTGAGAGATCTATCATCTGATTTTCTTTCTTATTGTATCCAAAACCAGTTTTGTCAACAACTGATCTTTGGCTCTTCCAAATGTTATCTAGGATATATGAGTTATTATGGAAATTGACAATCTTATTTGTCTTTTCATTCATGTATTTGTAACTTTAATATATAAAATAATTCTTCCTTTTTAGTCAACTAAATCTTAAGGGCTTCTTCCACTTCTTTAGCGTGTTTAACATGAGTATTTAAATTGATGACTATTTCTTCTGTCTCATCCAAGACTTCTTTGCATTTAATAGTTTTGTCATATGTCTTCAATTCTTCCATATCTTTTGTTAGATCAAAAAGATTAGTTTTCAATTTTTTGATTTCTTCCTCGTATTCTAGTTGAATCCTTTTGAGGTTGATGGTTTCTAATTCAAACATTTGGCTTCATTCTTCATTTTTAGTTATTTGGATCTCTGATATTATTCATTTTTTTTAGCTTCTTCAATTTGAGTCATTAGGTCTCCATTAGTACTTTCATTTATCTTTTTGAAATTGATGATTTCCAATTCCAACATGTGGTAAGAATTTTCTTTTCTTGTTAACTCAATCTTTAGGACTTCTTCACTTTCTTTAATTTCCTCAAGTTGACTGTTTACACTGTTAACTAATTCTTCTCATTCTTGTAGTGCTTATTTTCTTTTGTTGTGATGTGTCTTTAACTCTTCCTTCTCTTCTGTTAGATTAGTATGTTCGGTTTTCAATCTTTTGATCTCCTTTTCTTTGTCTTCTAGCTGAACTCTCTATTCAAACCTTTCATGGTTGGATTGATATAACTTTTGAAGTAGAAACATATGCTTTTGTTGGAGTTTCTCCAACTCTTCCAACTCTTCTAGAGTGCACACAGTTTTTGACTCAAGATGATCATGAACATCCTTAGTAACTTCAATATATAGACCATTTCCTGGTTCCATACTAATCACTTCAAATGTAGTTATAACATCAATCTTAAAATCTAATATGTTTTCTTTAGTGAATACCAAGGTATTCCTCAATTCCTTGATGGTGTTTTCTTCTTCATTGTTAACATGGTTTTGCATCAAATCATGCATTTCATTCTAATTAGAAATGTATTTCTCTATATTATGTTCTTCAAATTGATTGCAATTTTTCTTTTCTTTATATTCTTCCTAATCTTGATAAGAATTCTCCTCTTTTGAGTTTTTTTCATTATTCTGATAGGAATCCTCTTCATTGGAGATTTTTTCTTTAGAATGACAGGAATCCTTTTTATATGAGTCTTGTTCCTCACTTTGATAGGATTTATCTTCTTCTTGTGTTTCATTCTGATAACAATTTTCTAGTTGGAGCCATAATTCTTTAACAGATTTGTAGTGTCTCATCTTTTCTTTGACTTGGTCTGACAATCCATCCTTGATTTATTTTAAAGCTACTGTATTGTTTCTCATAACTTCCTTTGTAGTTTTGGTTTTTCTCTTAGAAGTAGTCAAGTGCTAGGGATTACTTACTACTGAATCCCAAACTCCATATCCTCTTGACTTCAGATATCTTTTCATATTTTCCCTCCATGATGAATAATTTGTTCCATCAAATAAGGGAGCTTCATTTGTGGAGATAACAATTTGTCCACCCATTTCTTTAGAATCTACCTTCAGTGTTTAAACTATGTTGAAGGAACCTTGCTTTGATACCACTTGTTGAAATGGATGCTTGACACTGAGAGGGGGTGGTGAATCATTGTCAAAAAAAAATGGGCAATTTTCCAATTTTCACAAACTAACTAAACAACAAATATTTATTTTATTTATCAATCAATATATATATATATATATATATATATATATATATATATATATATATATATATATATATATATATATATATATATATATATATATATATATAATTTATTTATTTATTTAATTTGAAAGAATACATAAGATCAATCTTTGAATTTCATCTTCAAACAATTATAAGAGAACCAACTCTATGTTACAATACCCAGCTTGTAGTTCTTAGATCCAAATGAGAAATGAGGAATCCAACCCTCATAACAAGTCCCAGCTTGTTGATCTCAGATCCAAATGAGATGTGAGGAATTAAATCCTCATACAATACCCAACGTGTAAAATAGGCATCAACCTGATAGAATGAACCTTCATTCAATCCATTATATATAAATATATATACTTCAACAAATTCAACTACATTTATTCTCACCATTCTTTCTTGTTTATATAGTCTTCCAACTCGTGTGAATTTTAATCATTGCATCTTTCGATTTTGAACCATTGTGCATTTTCATTTAAATGATAATATTAATCTTTAAATAATATCATTCTCCTTTTTATTCTTTATTCATAATCCTCATGAATTAAATCTCTTTTAATCATGATTGTGTGTTGGTTCTTTTGTCTTCATGAGTTGATCACTGACATGGATCGAGTTATCATATCGTTCTCATGCTTATGTTGCATTCTCAATACACCAACACATCATATTTGATATTTTATTGATTCTCTGTATTTTTCTAGTGCTAAATCTCTGTCGAATTAAATCTGTATGAGGCGCTTCCTTCAAACCATTTACATATGACCATATGCATAAAACCATGGGCTTATTTTCTAAGTGATGTTCCCAACACTGACTCTTCTTTCACTCTTGGTTTCTTTATTCCATACAACCATAGGTTGTGACCAAGCGCTAGGACAAGTGAGTGCTTGATCACTTATCAAAATCAACGGTCACATTTTAATTTCCCGATGAGATGGATGATTGTCGGTACTTCGATAATTTTTCCTTCATGACTTCTAGCCTCTATAATATTTCAAATTCCCTGAATAATATTTCTCTGAAGTATATCGGACGGTCGATATATTATTTGCATGATGGCCGATTCTCATTCACTTCATAACTTGGACTATTCATGGCTTCTGAGCTCTAGAGTAACAATTCTTATGAAGTGATTACCTACCGAATAATTCATAGAGCAGTGGTGACCGCTTGCTATCAGTTAACACCTCCACTTCCGCTATCCTTCTACTGTACTTGATCAATGGTCGAGAACTCTCCCAAATTAGATCAACGCTTAGTGTTAACTTCAACCTTCAATTCTTTGGGTGATTTATGATGTTAGAAACTGGTTTCCCCTAAAGTACATACTCCCAAAGTGACATAACTTGTTGACATCATTGTTAACTTGGCACTGTAAAGTGGCTGCCACGTGTCACTTAGATTTGTGACTTACACATACCTGAAATGCCAATTTCATCTTGACACTTGTGATCATCTTATTGTTCCACATGTCCTTGCTGATGTGGATCACCTCATGTGGCACAAGGTCTTCTCCTAGATCTAACAGTTGACCTAAATCCTAAAATGTATCTTAGATTGACAATTGAGAGTAACTTTGGAACTTCGGCCTTCGGGTGAACTCATATATTTTGAGTCCTTTATCTCCGAAGTGGTTAGCTCCAAAGTTGACCACTCTTATGATTCAATGACCATCATGTATTGTCCATATCTAATGGTCCTTATTTAACCTGAAAAATATTAACTCAATCCAACGGCTATCGGGAATTTGGGTATTCAGGATCTCAACCCTTTTTCCTTGCTTATCCTATCCTTCCACTCAACTTGATCCAATGGTCAAGAATTATCCTGAAGTACATCAACATTGAGGGATGATTGTGAGGTCCCAACTAGCACAAGGTTTAAAACTATCGTTGAGCTTTGCAATGGAACCTTTTCGTTGGTAGTGTAATTGATGACAACCATAGATCTATTTGGCGAGTGACGATCGACAGTCTAGACTAATTGTTGGATTGGAATTAACACATTGTTTAATTCTCCCTTCGCACTCTGCAATCAATCCATGCCCTTGATATGGTGATTGTGTATACAATGGTCACGAATTTATCTTATCATTGACCATTCCTTCAATGGTTCTTCTCTTGTAATATGACATATCTGACAGTCGAGATATAATTCTTCCAAAATCTGACTTCCCCTCGATCTGGCGATTCCTGATTTGTCCGAGATCGATATCAATCGACAATATTATTTGCATGCTACCTCTCCTGATATTTAGAGTGAATTCCTCTACACCTCATGTTATGTCTTATGTGTGACTACTCCTTAAAACTGTCTCAATGAACAAGATTCTTCCTTGAATCCTTTGGAGTTTTCTTGTGGGGATTTCAATCCCGATGAAATTTCTACAAGTTTCTCTTCCTTCTGAAATTTGATTAATGTCCTTGCTTATGGGCTTGAATCTTTGCATATTTCTTACATTTTCATTCTCTGCTAACTGTTATACTGTTGACATCAATGACAATTCACTAATGATAAATTATGAATGAAAATTCATCATAACAACTTATCATCACATCACAATGACATCGACTGTTGACATCAATGACAACATATTAAAGACGGTGTGTCCAACAATATTGAGGCGTGCAGATATTCATTTTTGCGTAATTTGATGCCACACATTCAATGGTGTTGTCTATTTTATGATTTGAGCAAAACTTCTACAGCTTAATTCCAAAATGAGGTATACTTATGTATTTTTTCAAATTCTTTTGCTGAGTTAATAAAAAGGTCTACCCATTTGAGAGAACGACCTGGAGACGTATTCCATCAGAGACGAACTTCGTTATCAAGTTTTTGTGTTCATATTGGATGCTTATGTCTCTTTATTATTGAGCTTTTCCTTCTTTATGGTGCACTTCAATTTATGCTCGCTTAATACAATTCTTTAATAAGTCACGTCGATGAAAAGATCTCAGATCAGGAAATCCATACAAACATTTAAGTCTTAGAGATATACCAATCTATTGTAACACCAATTTTCTTATGATAAGTGCACAAAACCTCCCCAATAATTATAATGTGTCCAAAATATTCCACTTCTAAAAAACAAAAATCACATTTAGAACATTTGAGTAAAATATTGTGATGATGGACTTTAAGCTACAATACCTGATCCCCATGTGCTAGATGGGCCACCTAACTTTTGTGATAATTTAGATATCAACAAAGAGGACCATGAAAATATGGTGTAGAAGGGATTGATAGATGTGGTTCACGAGGCTTTGAAAAGTGGAAGGAAAATTGTAAAGACCAAATGGAATCACCAAAATCTTATAATGTTATTTGTGAGTAAACAAAATAATATTTGAAATATACGTTTCCTTCATACAAATTTTGTGATAAATGGAGAAAATTCAACATTGGTGAAGAAATAAGCATCATGTGCCTCATCTAAGATATCATCTATGATTGGAATGGAAAATTTATCTATTATAGTCAAGATATTAACATCTCAAAAATTAGGACACATTCACCAAGTCCCTTTTTTTTAAGAACCACCTAAATTTTAGAAAAGTAGGGATTGGTACTAGGGTGGATGATACTTGCAACCAATTGCTACTAACAATCTTTTATATTTTATTCTTTTGATAAAAAGGATGATGATATGGGTGCAAATTGGGAAGTAGGATACTTGGGAGCAATGGGATACCTCCCCACATGAGCACAATAGTCCTTGGGCAAGTTTAAAGACCTACTGGTGCTTTTCCAAAACTTAAATACAAATCTAGATGAACTCGCTAAGCATCCTCAAAGGCTTGAATAGCATGGAATTATGAAATAATGCTATAATGACCTATTTTTAAGATCTTTTCCATATGATGGGAATCAATATTTATAGAGAGCTTTGTCTGAGAACACTGAGCATGTAGGAATTCTCATCCTTTTTGAAACTCATGTATAATTCCAGGAAATCCATGGTGATGGGAACTAATGTTATCAACCATTCAAAACCCAAAACAATATCACAACCACTCATTTGAATGGAAAAAAATGGGTTTTTAGGGAATAATCACCCATTTGAGGTTTCACATTTTCATGACAACTACCACATTTCATAGATCCTCCACCAACAATTATAATCTACAAGCTCTTGAAAATATGGCTATAGTAGTGTGTTTCTTCGGAAATGAAATGATGAATGAAACTATGGGTATTTCCACTATCAATTAAGAAAATGATTTTCAAATGATTGATATAGTAGACCAACTTTAATTTATGAGGAGAGGAAATATTGGTCAAAGAGTGAAAAAAGATCTAGGGTTATTCAAGCTATTGGTCAGGAAGAGGAACTTCCTTGGTGGGGGCAGTGACTTCCTCATGATTCCCACCATCAACCTCATAATAACAAATTTCATCAAAAATGGCCATAATTAATATATGTTCCTTGAATTTATGCCTTGGAGAATATTATTCATTACAATTGTACTAGATACCCTTTAGTTGGCGTTCCACTACTTTATCCCATGTCATCATGTGGACCTCGAGTGATGGATCAAACTACTAAGGATCCACCAAATTTGGGCATGGATGTGGAACAAAGTTGGGGAATTTCGACTAAGCACAAGATACAAATTATGTATGACAAGTAAACTAACATTCCTCCAACCAAGTAACAAGGTGGTTCATCTCCACTTGCGATTTCATTTCCTTAACTCCACTAATAAAACATCACTCAAAAAAGCATTCCTTACATTTTCTATTCTAATAAAAAGAATATAAAAGAATCAATACATTTTGAAATAGTACCTATTTAAGGAAGTTTGGTAAGCTATCCCCAAAACTTAGTATCCTAAATAAAGCATGTAAATAGGGATTTGCAAATTTATTTCATGCAATGAACCTTACATCAGATTTCATATTCCATTTCAACCCTTTCCAATGTTCCTTATCGATATATAAGAGACCTATGTGGATTTTTAATAGGCCATATTTTATGACATGAAGGGAAAAGTAGTTCTCTGTTAATCAATACAACCGGTTTGATCTGACCCATGAAACTTATTTATATCAACTTTAGGGAAGTGGGGTATCAGATAGTGGAAATGGTTAAAATATGAGTTGTAAATATTGTTGCCTTCTTCCTCCCCAATGTGATTACTCTTTTGAGAGTCTTTACATAAGGCATTTCCACCCTCATCATTCTTACCCACCAATTTCTCAATCTTATCAAAACAAAGGTCAACATGCATAATGTGAAAAGACATGTTGGTAGTGTTGGATCATGTTGTCATTGATGTCAATGGTTTGATTGGTTGATGTCAATGATTGATGTCAAGTGATTGATTGATTCCAAAGGATTGATTGATCGATTATTGATGTAATGTAATATGTATTGTCCTTGATTATAATCCATAGATGAACATGGATCAATGAGTTGTCATTGATATGATGGAGACAGATCAATGAGTTGTCATTGATACATGATGAAGATGGATCAATGCGGTTTCATTGGTATATGATGAATTCTTGGAAAAATGTATAGATGACTCATTATTTTCTTATCATGATTGATAAGGTGCACAAATGGATGAACTCCAAAGCGGTCCCCTTATGGTGAAAGCCCTCACGGGAAGACACTTTGTGGATTGAGTTATCCTAGAAGAATGGTTGGAGGACCCATGCCCTTATTATTGTGTTATCATGATTGATAAGGTGCACAAATGGATAAACTCCAAAGTGGTCCCCTTATGTTGAAAGCCCTCACGGGAAGACGCTTTGCAAATTGAGTTATCCTAGAAGAATGGTTGAAGGACCCATTCTTGTATGTGGAATAATGAGATGAATATCAAGGAAATTGTTGGTGAAACTATCCTATATGGATAGTGGTTGTCATTCCATTTATGGTGGTGTGTGGAATATCACATAACTCCTCATGGTTTGAGATTTATGGCCATACGAACATGAAGGACCCCCACATGAAGGCTTGAAGCCCCCTAGTTCAAAGAAGTCAAAGTGACCTAAAAGAAGAAATCATTATTTAAATGATAAAGTAAAGTGACAAAGTTAAGGTGGATTATTTAAATAATAAAGAGAAGTGACAAAATCAAGAAATGATAAAGTAAGGTGACAAAATCAAGAACGAAAATTTAAATGATAAAGTATTGGAGAACTTTCTATTTATGGAAAGTGGTTAACCCTAAAATAAGTAAAATAGGTTAAGTGACCTAGAGGATGAAAGTATAAATAATATAGCAATGGTCTCTTGTAGATCATCCTTTTTGTTGATCAATGGATAGATTCTTGTGAGAATATCTTTTGGAGTATTGGTGGAGAGCTTCTTGTGAGAACTTCTTGAGCATTTTTGGTGTGGAACACTTGAGCATATTTAAGATATATAGGTGAATGAGATAAAAAAAGGATATCTAAGCCAAATTTCAGAGGGAAGGTGAAGAAAATATGGTCAGAATTCAAGGGAGGATAAATTATTTTCATGATTCTTTCTAAGGTATGTTATTTACAGGTCATCTCACCATTTTCATAATAAATTGTTTTCTATCATGATTCAGACCGTGAGATTGATATGACATTGAGGAAACATATCCAATTATCCTTGGTAACAAATTCAGCTTGTGGTTTGTTTTATTTTTGGAGATACACTCTGTGGAAAATAGGGTCTGTGGCTAGTCCTGAAACTAGTCTAAAACAAGTGTTTTGGGTAAAAACATCATAATTTATTCATAACAGATCCAAATTTAGTATGACCAATTTTTTTGGTTATATTACAGTCTATAGTATGTTTTTTGATAGTTTCATATTGATTTAACAAATATTCTATGTGGGGCACCCTCTACAAGGTCGCTCTCTAGAATAAGCTAGAATTCAACAAGGTATGTCATTTTTTCTATAACTCCTTTTATGAGAGGTTACAAGTAGTGAAACCTGGAGGAATTGCATAAAACACACTAAAGCACATTTTGTATCAGTTTCAGATATTTATTCATTACAGGTACAAAGTTATGATTATTTCAAGTTAGAGTTGTTGACTAATCTAAAACTAGTCATGGTTGAGACAAGCAGTTGATGAGTTGGCACATAAATGAGGCGTATAATTGATGATGTTGGTACATATTGATGATTCATTATTGATGAGTAGTTTTCACATGATTGGTATACACTTCATACATTTTTGGATGCACTTGTTTATGGTACAGGATGATTACATGTTGTTTGACACAGGTTGGTGCATGGTTGATGCACTTGTTTATGGTACAGATTGATATATGTTGAGGATTGCTGCCTCATCTCAATTGGTTCTAATAATTAAATATGAGTCTTGCATATATATCAGGAGCACTTGTAGAGTTGTACTCTATTCAGTTGTTGCCGAAAAATCCCTGGATTGAAGTCCATAATAAAAAGAAAAATTGTATATACATCTTGTGTTCCTTGTGGAGATGATTTGTTGATGATATATTGTTGATATATGTTTTTGATATTTGTTCACATCTAACTGGTTATAAATGACAGCAATGAGTAATCAGTAAAATGTTGAATGCTAACTAATGAGTTTTGTGTAAGAGGGAAATTTTGGGAAAAAGAGACCCACACTCTTTCACCCCCCCCCTCTAAGTGTGGTATGTGTGTACAACAATTGGTATCAGAGCGAGCCTTCACTACAAGACTTAATAAGCTTGAAGGAGATCCATAGACACACAAATGGATGATGAAATACCAATCCTTGATGAGGAAAACTATTGTACTTGGAGAATAGACATGAGAGTGTATTTGAAGACAATGGAATAAGCTATTTGGAAGGAAACCATTGGTGGATCAGTTCCATTGAAGAACAAGTCAAAGTTTGAAGCTCAAAGGGAAGGAAAGAAGAATGATTCATTAGCTCTCAAGACCATTCTTAGTGGACTCTCAAGCCCTATCAAAGAGAGCATGGGACAATGCACTTCCTCCAAGGATCTATGTCTAAAGCTAGAGGAGAGATATCAAAGAAATAAGGAGAAGGAAGATATTGAAGATCACTCCATCAAGATCATTAAAGGTAAGGAATCTCCAAAAATCATTGATTGTATTATTTCTAAATGTGATCTTGAAAACATTTCAAGTGAAGATAAATAATCAAGTGATGATAGCACAAAGAAATATATTGAGGACATTTCAAATGAAGGAAAAGAATTATGTATTGATGTTGGCAAAAAGAAAGATTGTGAAGATATTTCAAATGAAGGTAAAGAACCCTCAAAAACCATTGATTTTAATGATGATGATGATTTTTTCTCTACAAGTGAAGAATAAGATATATAAACAGTTTGTGTAAAGTTTGATGGTAATTATCCCATGAAAAGAATAGAAGAAAATCTATTAAAAATTCAAAAGGAAGTTGAAGATGGTTTATACAGATATAGAAGTGATCATTATTATATAGACTATAACTATCTTTCAGATAACACTAAGGAGTTTCTTAGGAGGAGACTAAGGCACATCTTGAAATTAAAGGAAATGATCAAGGAACAAGAAAAGAGCAATAAGACTAAATTAGAAGAAAAGGAAGAAGAGATCACAAGAATAAATAATGGAAAAGAAGATATAAATGTAGATGATGAGATTAGCAAAAGTTTTGAAACCATTTTCCATCTCAAGACCCAAATTGAAGAAGCCAAAATAATAGAGGAACTATTGAAGAATCAAATAAATGAAAAGGAAGAGTCATGTTGTAAGTTAGAAGATGAAATTGTTGACCTTAGAAAGAAGGTATAAAATTGAAACAAATTCTTGAATAGCTCACGAGTCTTGGATGAGATATTGGAAAGTCAAAGATCACCACTTGATAAATCAAGTCTTGGATACAAAGAAGAAGCTACACATGCTGAAGCAAGAACCTCAAAAGAGAATGAGGTAAGTCCATCAAATAAGGAAGACAATGTTTCAAAACAACCATCTACACAAGACAAATAAAATTTCAAAAGAACAAAGCAAGGAAGACATCAAGACGCTATTCTTGGGACACCAAAGCAAAGGTATGAAAGTATTTTTCATGGGCATTGTTATTCATGTAATGGATATGGTCACAAAGATTTTGAATGTAGATCTTATGAAAGGAGATATAATGGAAGATTTTACAACACCATGAGGTGTTGGAGATGTGATCAAGTAGGACACATTGTTGTTCACTGTAACACCATGAGATGCTACAACTGTAGTGGATTTGGCCAGAAATCCCAAGAGTGCTAGAACGCAAGAAGAAAGTCTGTGATGAGGACTTCACATAGAATGTCTAGAAGAAGGAATGAAGTTTAAAGGGAGACATATTTGAAAAGATGGATTCTTAGAGATCAAGTTATGAGGAGCAAGGACATCTACAGAAGTGGGTGAAGAAAACAAAGAAATCAGATCAGAATGAAAGACTGAAAGGGATTTCAAGTGTTTTATCCACAGAGGCATATGCGAGTGACAGTGGTATCAGTCGCGTACATACGCAGGCTAACCTTGAATAGGTAGCATACATATGCGAGTTGTTTTGCAGTAGACCACGTATATGTGGTAAAGCCTTAAAAAAAAAGGCAATGGACATGGATTCCATATTGATATGTTGGTACAACTCGGTGTTGCAGAGTCTAACATTGTTTATTATGGGTTCTGACACTATTTGCTGCAAGTTTTCATGGTTCTATGTTAAATCATGTAAGGTGACGATATAAAATAAATCTTGGGTGCATGGAACTAACCCATGAGTATGGATTGATCATGGTCTTTTGGGGTAGATGGCTGGTACATATTTGAGTTTCATTGATATATGTTATGATGGATTATTGGAAGCATATGTTGGATATCATGGTGCATGCATTTTGCATGTGGTTGGGCTATGTATTGAGTCATGTAGTTGGTGAGTTGAGTTGCTAGTCATGTTGTACATCATTGGGGATTCATAGCTTGTTAATGCATGGTTGATATACTTTCTTGGTGCAATTGATGATGCATGATGGTACACTCATAGATGGTATTTGTTTGGCATATTGATAGATGCACATGGTTGTCATATTGGTGGATACACATGGTTGGCATATTGGTAGATGCACATGTTGGCATATTTATAGAGGAATATGATTGATACATTCCATGGATGATATCTTTTGGCACATTGCATGATGTTGATGTAGATGGTTGATGTACATAGGTGTTGTGCATGATGAACACACATTTGTGTATAGGATGTGCTTGGTTGATATTTTTCTCATGATTCTTTATTTCATTGTTGACATATCTTTTGCTTCATGATGCTTGGTATAGCATGAGTTTGATGCATGAACAGGTCCAAAGATCATTATATGGTAGCACATTGTTCATCTCGCAGAGAAGATAGGGGAGACATACCCATAAGGGGTGTAATTATTCTTCCTATGATTCTAGGAGGAGATATTTATCATATGCATACCTAGAAAAGAGCCCTATATTTGAAGAAAGAGCACAGAGGCATAATTCCAGGAGGAGTGATGGTCATAGGGGGAGTATGTTCGATGTATTTTTAGCATTACATCAAAGTGATATCCCTGGTTCAAAAGGGGAGAGATTATTCAGAGGAATACCAAACACACTCAGACAGGGGGAGAAGCCCCAAGGAAAGTTCAAGTAGGGGGAGTAGCCCCAAGAGGAAAATGGCCCTTTTCCATTGATGTCAAAGGGGGAGAGATAATCACATTGATGTTATTGATGATTATTGATTGGGAGAGATAGTCACATTTGAGAGAGATAGTCACATTGACTATTGATGTAGAGTATGTTTTATCTACATGTTGACATCAATAATGGGTAATTGGTGTTTGTAAGGTAGCTAGAGAGGTAGTAGGGGGACCCAGAGGGCCCATAGTGATAATAGTGGAGGTCATTCAATGTAAGGTGGACTAGGTCCACTATATTATTAAATAAGGCCCACTATGGTAGTTAGATATAATAAATATAAGAGAACTTCTTAGAAGGTTCTACTTCTAGAAGATTCCTCCTCTAGAATGTTCTTAGGTGATGGTAG
>ML806664.1:150660-162771 GCA_009831015.1 Picea engelmannii
AGATAGATAGATAGATAGATAGATAGATAGATAGATAGATAGATATGTATATATAAACAACTAATGTAGATCCATCTTAAGTCACGATCTATCATTGTGAAGATGATGCAGGAGCATCGTCAACAACAAGCGAGCATGGAGGCAGAAGACAACAGGGATGAGTGCCATCACATTTTTGGCACATGTTGAAAATGTTTGAAATGTTTTTGAAAGTTTGGATGTGAAAACACTAATGAAATAGTTAAGAAGGCGTACTTCCATATTGTAAAAAGATCTTGAGCGATTCGCTCTCATTTGTAAGGTGTAAAGGCATTTATGCATAGTTAATGAAAGTAGGTAGATTTAAATTCTAGATTAGACAGTTTTAGGAGCTAGAGGGAAAACCAACTATAGACACCCTCGTCTTTGTATCATGGTATCAATCGAGATGGATTGGATGATTAAGCACATGAGCATAGAGGAGAAACAAATAGTGGTAGAGAAGAATCCATGTACAGAAGTTCTGAAATTAATACATGAAGCTTTGATTCAGACTCATGGGGCTCTAATGTTTTCTATGTATACATGTTGAATGCTATGCTTATGGTTGTTTTACTCTTTCTGTTGTGAATTTTATTTTATGCTATGTATGTATGATTTCATGTTAAGTGTTTGAAGTTTGAGAGAGTAAGGAAATGAGTTTCAATTGTTTCTCTTCTTGAGTCAAAGTTCTTGCAAGGAGTGCAGTGAAGCGTCTACAAGAAGTGCGCTGATGGGTTCAAATTTCATCTGTGAAAGCTCCGGAGGGATACCGTTGCTCTGATTTCAATTGAAGTGCAAGACAAGCACATAAGTCGTGCAAGGTGTGCGCAGGTTGGTCGAGACCTTAGAACACATAGGCTAAGGTTGAGAGATTGAAGGACTGTTGTTGCAGAGTTGCACAGAGTCAAGAGATTAAAATATTTAGGAATATTTGAAGAAGTGCCACAAGGAGTGCGTGCATAAGTATTTTAGGAGACTTGAGTTTGTGAAAGGAAGCTCAGGAGGGTTAGCACTTACAAAGTGTTGAAGAGCATAAGAGGATTTTTGGTCACCATGCAGAGGCCAGATTCAGGTAAAGAATCACAGGTCTGATTGAGCCAGAAGGTTCTTTGGGGAGAGATTTAACGGTTAGAATTATCTGAGGGGGATTCCCGAAATAGAGAGAATCGTAGGATCTACATGAGTTACAAGGAAGATAAGGGGCCGTTGATCTTGAATTATTGGGACGTCAAATCATTTAGACATTTCGGGGTTCGAGAGTCTGAAGGGTAAGCCAAATCATTGGCTGATCAAACCCCCGAAATGCGAATAGAAATATTTTTGTGTGGAAAGAGCCGGGGAAGAGTATAAGTGTTTTGGAACATCGAAATTTAGAAAATTGGGGATTACGAGGACATAAGGTGGTTCGAGAGTTCCAAACTCCCGATACCCGGAAACCTGAACAAGAAGAAGGTTACACGTGGAAGGTCAAGAGACTTTCTATCGATGGTCGTGAAAGAAGAGGAGGAGAAATACCATTTCGACATTTCGGTACTTCGAAGACCAGAAGACGGAAGCGACAGAGCATTTGATCCTTATCATATCGAACTTCCGGTATGAGAAAGTCCGAAAGGATTCCAGGAGACGTAATTTTGGCATTTCGGGGTTCGGAGTTTTGAGAGCCTCGAGGACATAGTGGAAGCACTTTTTGGTGGTTGAAATCCCAAAACTGTGAAGAGGAAGCCAGGATCGGAAGATTTGCATTTCGGTAAATCAAAAGTCAGAAGTTCACGACTCCAGGGGTCGAGAGCAGAGTTGCACGTCCATGCCGCTCCCGAGTTTGCGAAAGCCGAAAAGCCAAAATTGACATCAAAAAAGGCTAAGGGTTATTATTTCGGGTTTCGGAGGTCGAAGAGGTAAGGCACTCGACCACAGGATTCACAAAATCGTGAAATCTGGTATCTCAAAATAAAAGAGGGGTTCCCTCAAGGTTTGTTGTGGGTGTTGATTTTCCGAAAGGGAAATAAAAGAGCCAATCGAGCTCTCACGGGCTGAAAAGAAAAGATCTTGTGTGAATCCCATCCTGCGGGTCTGCGTCAGTTATGGTATCAGAGCATAGAAAAATTTCTTTGCTTTCTATAGCAGGGAAAAATGGAATTTTACAGTCATGATGCTGAGAAGAAGAGACAGGAAATACCTGACCCACTAGAGGAAAGGGAAATTCCAAGAAGAAGAGACAGACAATTACCTGATCCGGTAAAGGAAAGAGAGATGTGTGAACTACGTGCCAAACTTGATGCCATGGAGACAGTACAGAGGTGCACAATTGATGTTGGGGATATCAACGAATTTGAAAGTGAAAATGAAGCTGTAAATGAAGAAGTTGTAGCTGAACATGCAGTAGAAGAATGCCTATTAAGGGTTGTTACAAGGATAGGTGCTATATCAAAAATGGACATTCCAGTATATGAAGGAAACCTCGATGTTGAAGATCTTCTAGACTGTATTAGAGCTCTGGATAAATATTTTGACTATGAGGATGTTGAGGAAGACAAGAAGGTTAAACATGCTATCACAAGAATTAAAGTGCATGCAACATTTTGGTGGGATGAACTGCAGGCTGAAAGATGTTGCAAAGGCAAGCAGAAAATCAAGAGTTGGGATAGAATGGTTGCAAGGATGAAGGAAAAATTCATACCTAAGGATTATCAGATGAATCTGTTTTGGAGGATGCATAATTTGAGATAGAAGTTTATGTCAGTGAAAGAGTACACTGAAGAGTTCTACAAACTAAACATCAGGGAAGGTCATCATGAAAGTGATGATGAAAAGGTTTCCAGGTACATGAATGGTCTGAGATATGACATTCAAAATGAGATGAGCATGATGACCATCCGAATGGTGTAAGATGCTTATCAGAAGGCTCTGAAGGATGAAGAAAAACTGAGCCGAAAGAAAGGTCAAAGAGGCTGAGGAAGAAGTCAAACCAAAGGAAAAAAAATTGTCCATGATAGGAATCAGAAACCTAAGGAAGAGTGGAAGAAACCTCAAACTCAAAAAGAGAGAGGTGGAAGCTCAAAAAGAGGACAGTATGCAGATAGAAATACATTAAAAGAGGTAGAGGTGGCGAAATAAAATGCTTCACCTACGAGAAGAATGGGCATAAGTCTTATGAATTTCCAGATAAGAAGAAAGAAGGAGGTGAAACTAACATTGCCAAAGCACAGGGATGGAATGTTGAGGTAGAATATGTTGAAGGTGGAAGATCACTGATGATGAGGAAAGTTCTCTTAATGCCAAATAAAGAGGTAGAAAATCCAGTCCAAAGGAACAGACTTTTTCGGACTGCTTGCAAGACCAAAGATAGGGTATGCAAGGTCATCATGGACAGTGGTAGCACAAACAATATCGTTTCTATAGAGATGGTAGAAAAGATGGAGTTGGAGACTATTGAACATCCAATCCCATACAGAGTTTCATGGCTACAAAAAGGGCATCAGGTAAATGTCACTAAACAATGTTTAGTTGAAATTAAAATAGGAGGATATAAGGATGAAATACTATGTGATGTCATTCCCATGGATGATTGACATCTATTGGTGGGTATACCATGGAAATATGACATGAATGTGATTCATGATGGGAGAAAGAACACATACACCCTAGAGAAGAATGGAAGAACTCACATGTTGTTGCCAATTAAGGATAAAGAAGTGACAACAGAGGTAAGCAACACTGTACTTCTCATGAGTGGGAAGGAACTTCTTAAGGAGGTTAAGAAGAAAGAAGATACACAATTCATTGTGGTTAGGAAGCCTAGAATTGTTTTAACCAGCACAAGAGTGGATGATTTACCAGAGGAAATCGAACAACTACTGGAAGAATTTGTTGATATGGTAGTGGACGAACTACCTTGTTTGTTTACACCTACCAGGAGTATAAGTCATCACATCGATCTTATACCTGGAGCTAGTTTACCAAACAAAGCAGCGTATAGATTGACGCCACAGGAGAATGAAGAGGTCAAGAGACAGGTCCAGGATTTAATGGACAAAGGATTGGTTAGAGAAATCTTGAGTCCATGCACTTTTCCAATAGTCCTCTGTCCAAAGAAAGATGGAGGCTAGAGGATGTGTACAGACTCAGGGGCAATTAACAAGATTACCATCAGATATAGATTTCCATTGCCAAGGATGGATGATTTGATGGATTTCTTGAGTGGAGCAAATTGTTTTTCAAAGATTGATTTGAAAAGTGGATATCATCAAATCCAAATGAGATAAGATGATGAATGGAAGACAACATTCAAGACAAATGAAGGGCTATATGAATGGCTTGTTATGCCATTTGGCTTAACAAATGTTCCTAGTACTTTCATGAGGTTGATGAACGAAGTTTTGAAGGAGTTTATAGGAAGGTTCATCATTGTATATCTTGACGATATACTGATTTTCAATAGAACAAAAACAAAGCACTTGAAGCATTTGGCTACAACGATGAAAAGATTACAGCAAGAGAAGTTGCTGATAAATATGAAGAAATCATCATTCATGAGGATAGAGCTCATTTACCCGGGATTTGTTATCTCTGTGAATAAGTTGAAAATGGATCTAGATAAAGTGGAGGCGATTAAGAATTGGCCATCGCCAAAGAGTATATTTGAAGTTAGAAGCTTTCATGGATTGGCTAGTTTCTACAGAAAATTTATCAGAAATTTCAGTGGAATTAGGGCACCGATGATGGACATGGTGAAGAAAAGGAATATATCTTTTCACTGGACAGAAGAAGCAGAGAAATGTTTCAATTGGTTGAAAAGGAATATTACTGAACAACCAATTTTGGTGTTGCCAGATTTCAACAAGACATTTCAAGTCAAATGTGATGCTAGTGGATTTGCAATTGGAGCGGTCTTGAGCCAAGATGACAGGCCAGTCACATACTTCAGTGAGAAACTGAATGAGGCAAAGGTTAAGTACTCCACATATGACAAATATTTTTATGCATTCATACAAGAACTTAAGAA
This sequence comes from Picea engelmannii, assembly GCA_009831015.1. Taxonomy (NCBI): domain Eukaryota; kingdom Viridiplantae; phylum Streptophyta; class Pinopsida; order Pinales; family Pinaceae; genus Picea; species Picea engelmannii. Next base: position 155,684 of record ML806664.1, read on the forward strand.
GTGGAGGCACTATTTGGTTCCTAAAGAGTTCGTTTTGTACAGTGATAATCATGCCTTACAATTTGTAACTCAACATGATAAATTGAACCAAAAGCATGCAAAATGGGTTGAATACATGAAGAATTTTACTTTTGTAATTAAACATATTTTTGGAACTTCTAACAAAGTTGTTGATTCTTTGAGCAGGAAATGTTTGCTGATGCAGGAGTTCAGAGTCAAAACATTGGGTTTTGATAACCTGAAGGACATGTATAAGGATGATCCAGATTTCAAGGAGGTGTATGAGGCATCTGAGAATATAAATCTGAGGGACATAATTCAATGGGCTAAATATATGATCCAATATGGATTATTATTCATAGGTAATCAACTGTGCATTGCAAAATGCTCCATGAGGGAGAATCTGTTGAAAGAAAAGCACACTGGAGGATTGGCCGGTCATTTCGGTCATGATAAGACGTTCTCGAAATTAAATGGCTCATATTTTTGGCCAGGGATGAGGACAGATGTTAAAATATTCGTGGACAGATGCAAAATTTGTCTGCACACAAAAGGAAGAAAACAAAATACAGGGTTATATCAGCCATTACCCATACCAGAGAGGCCATGGGATGCAGTGAGCATGGATTTTATATTATGGTTGCCAAGGACACAGAGGATTAGATTCAATCCTTGTGGTGGTAGACAGATTTTCGAAAATGGCACATTTTATACCATGTCAGAAAACCAGCGATGCAACTCACATTGCGAACCTGTTTTTCAAAGAAGTTGTCAGACTTCACGACTTACCAAGGAGTATAGTTTCAGATCAAGACACCAAGTTCATCGGACATTTCTGGAGAACTTTATGGGATAATCTAGAGACAAGTTTGTCTTTTAGCTCAGCTTATAATCCTCAGACGGATGGACAGATAAAAGTTGTGAACAAAAGCTTGGGAGATTTACTGAGAAGCCTATTAACTGAACACCACAATCAGTGGGATCACATTATGCCATAGGTGGAATTTGCTTACAATGATTGACACAATAGAAGCACAGGGCAGAGTCCATTTTAGATTGTTTATGGAATACAACCAAGGGGAGTTTCTGAATTGACAGATTCATAACATAATGAAACTAGAAGTGCTAGTGCAGAAGATTTTGCAGAGGCAATGAAAGAACTTCACAACCAAGTGAAGGAGCGATTGCAGAACTCGAGCGAAGAGTACAAGTGCAGAGCAGATCAACATAGGAGAGAACTTCAATTTGAGGTTCGTGATCTGATTCTTGCACACCTAAGAAAGGAAAGGATCCCAAGGGGAACATATAACAAACTGAAAATGAAAAAGATTGGACCATGCAAGATCATAAGGAAATTTGGGGCAAATGCATACGAGATTGAATTACCTGATGGGGTCAGAATTTCACCGATATTCAACATCTCAGATTTGTACCCTTACAAAGATGAAGAATACAATGGACAGACAGAGGTTCAGTGGACTAAACAAATGCCTGTAGCTGAAAAGCCACAGATGGAAAGTATACTTGACAAGAGAGTCAACAAGAAGACTAGGAGAAAAGAGTATTTTGAATACTTGGTCAAATGGAAGCGACATCCAGTTGAAGATGCCAACTGGGAGAATGAAGCACAAATTAAGAAGCATGGACAGACCGTACAAGAGCTCATGAACAAGAGTCCATGAAAATTTTCAAGAGAGAGAGTATGATGCAGGAGCATCGTCAGCAACAAGCAAGTGTGGAGGCGCAAGACAGCAGGGATAAGAACCATCACATTTTTGGCACATGTTGAAAATGTTTGAAATGATTTTGAAAGTTTGGATGCGCAGAAACTAATGAAATAGTTAAGAAGGTGTACTTCCATATTGTAAATAGATCTTGAGAGATTCTCTCTCATATGTAAGGTGTAGAGGAATTTATGCATAGTTAATGAAAGTAGGTAGATTTAAATTCTAGATTAGATAGTTTTAGGAGCTAGAGGGAAAACTGACTATAGACACCCTCATCTTTGTATCATGGTATCAATCGAGAGGGATTGGATGATTAAGAACATGAGCATAGAGGAGAAACAAAGAGTGGTAGAGAAGAATCCATGTACAGAAGTTCTGAAATTAATACATGAAGCTTTGATTCAGACTCATGGGGTTCTAATCTTTTCTGTGTATACATGTTGAATGTTATGCTTATGGTTGTTTTACTCTTTCTGTTGTGCATTTGCTTTTATGCTATGTATGTATGATTTCATGTTAAGTGTTTGGAGTCTAAGAGAGTAAGGAAATGAGTTTCAATTGTTTCTCTTCTTGAGTCAGAGTTCCTGCAAGGAGTGCAGTGAAGCATCTACAAGGAGTGCATTGACGGGTTCAGAGTTCATCTCTGAAAGCTTAGGAGGGATACCATTGTTCTCATTTCAACTGAAGTGCAAGACAAGCACATAAGTTGTGCAAGGTGTGTGAAAGATGGTCGAGACCTTAGAACACATAGAATAAGGTTGAGAGATTGAAGGACTATTGTTGTAGAGTTGCACAGAGTCAAGAGATTCAAATATTTAGGAATATTTGAAGAAGTGCCGCAAGGAGTGCGTGCATAAGTCTTTTAGGATACTTGAGTTTGTGAAAGGAAGCTCAGGAGGGTCAGCACTTTCAAAGTGTTGAAGAGAAGAAGAGGAGTTTTGGTCACCGTAGAGAGGCCAGATTTAGGTAAAGGATCGCAGATTTGGTTGAGCCAGAAGGTTCTTTGGGGAGAGATTTAACGGTTAGAATTCTTCGAGGGGGATTCTCGAAATAGCTGGAACCATAGGATCTATAGGAGCTGCAAGGTGGATAAGGGGTCGTTGATGTTGACTTATTGGGATGTCAGATCATTTCGGCATTTTGGGGTTCGAGAGACCTAAGGGTAAGCCAAATACTTGGCTAATCAAACCCTTGAAAAATGAATAGAAGTATTCATGTGTGGAAAGAGTGGGGGAAGAGTATAAGTGTTTCGGAACATCAGGATTTAGAAAATTGGGGATTACGAGGACATAAGGTGGTTCGAGAGTTCCAAACTCTTGATACCCAGAAACCTGAACAAGAAGAAGGCGACACGTGGAAGGTCAAGAGACTTTCTATTGACGGTCGTGAAAGCAGAGGAGGAGAAATACCATTTCGACATTTCGAGACTTCAGAGACCAGAAGACGGAAGCAACAGAGCATTCGATCCTTAGCATATTGAACTTCTGGTACACGAAAGTTCGAAAGGATTTCAGGAGACATAATTTTGGCATTTCAGGGTTCAGAGTTTCAGGAGCCCCGAGGATATAGTGGAAGCTCTTTCCAGTGGTTTAAATCCCAAAACTGGGAAGTGGAAGGGAGGACTGAAAGATTTTCATTTCGGTAAATCGGAAGTCGGAAGTTCGGGACTCGAGGGGTCGAGAGCAGACTTGCACATCCTCGCCACTCCTGAGTTTGTGAAAGCTGAAAAGCCAAAATTGACATCAGAAAAGGCCAAGTGTTAGTATTTTAGGTTTGAAAGGTCAAAGAGGTAAGGAACTCGACCAAGGGATTCACGAAATCGCGGAATCCGGTATCCCAAAATAAAAGAGGGGTTCCCTCAAGGTTTGTTGTGGGTGTTGATTTTTTGAAAGGGAAATAAAAGAGCCAATCGAGCTCTCAGGGGCCAAAAAGAAAAGATCTTGTGTTGATCCAAACCTGCGAGTCTGGGGGTTTGCTTCAGAAGAGGAATAAAGTTTCTTAAGGGAAAAGAAAAGTTTAACAAGGAAGACCTTACCATTATATTACTTTGGGTTATCTATCTAGGTTACTCTTGGAGCCACTAAGTTTATATTTCAATATAATGGATAGTTTGGATTTGGTAGGTAGGATAGGGGTGAGAAAGGTAGGTTATTGTTTGTGAAACAAGGAATACCTTACAATAGTTTAGTTGCGGTTATCTACCTAAGTTATTTATAATGAATTTGAAAAATAGGTTATCCCTTGATAAAATAAGGAAGGCCAAGTTGTACTTAAACTAACTCTTATTGTTTGAACATCCTTGACCAAACAAGGAAGTCCAAGTTGTACTTAAACTAACTCATATTGTTCAAACATCATAACAAAAGGAGCTCGCAATGAAAATGATGATGTAAATCCTTAGAGATAGTTGTGAGGCTATCATGTTTGTTTCCTTGGTAGCATAGAATTTCTAGTATGGATATAATTGTGAAAAAGAATAAAGTGGTTATGTGAGCCATGGAGTAAAGAGTGAAGGAAAGGGGTAAATATTGTGCATGATGTACTACATTATAGGAAAAGGATGTTATTCAAGTAAAGCAAGGTGAGTAATGACATAATACACATAACATCTTTTAAACCCTAAAAATCCTAGTCACCATCTCATTCCAACTAAAAGAATTATTTTTGAGGAAAGTGGTGAGGGGATATGAATGTTACCTTAGTTCTTAACAAACCTCCTATTGTAATTTGTGAGTGAAGCAAATCCACATGAACTTTAGATGGTCTTGGATCAAGGCCAATATCTCATCACATCAATTTTCTTACGATCAACTCACACACCCTCCCTAGTAATAATCTGTCCAAATATTCCACTTCCGAAGCACAAAAATAACATTTAGAACATTTGAGTAAAAGATTTTGATGATGAACCTCAAGCGAAGAGACCTGATCCGCATCGGCCACCGAACTTTTGGCATAGACCAAATTCCATCAAAGGAGACCAAGACAACATGGTGTAGAAGGGATTGAAATATGTGGTTCATGAGGATTTGAAAAGTGAAAGGCACATTGCAAATACCAAATGGCATCACCAAAAGCTTCTAATGGCCTTTCTGAGTGCATGAAATGATCTTTGGAATATTTATTTCCTTCATGAAAATTTGGTGATAATTGGAGGAAAGTCAACTTTGGTGAACAACTAAGCTTCATGTACCTCATCTAAGAGATCATCAATGATTGGAATGAGAATTTCAATTTTGACAAACAAGTTATCAATATCTTAAAATTTAGGACACATGCACCAAGTGAGTTGGTTTTTAAGAACAATGCCAATTGGAAAAGAGTAGGGGTTGGTACTAGGATGGATGACACATGTAGCCAATATCTCATGAAAATCTTTTCTATCTCATGATTTTTGGAAAAAGGATGGTGATACATGTGCACATTGGGTTGTAGGATACATGGGAGAAATGGGATACCTCTCCACATGAGCACAATATTCCTTGGGCGAGTTCAAAGACCTTGTGGTGTTTTTTCATAAATTAACTTCAAATCTAGATGAACTGGTTAAGCATCCTCAAAGGCTTGAATAACATGGAATTATGAAATAATTCTATAATGACCCTTTTTAGGATATTTTCCATGTGATGGGAGTGGACTATTCCTAGAGAGTTTTATTTCATAACATTGATCATGTAGGAATGGTCATCCTTCTTGAAACTCATGTACAATTCCAGGAAATCCATGGTGATGGGGACTAATGTTTTGAACCATTCAACACCCAAAAAAATATCACAACCACTCATTTCAATGGAAAATATGTGGGTCTTTATGGAATAATCACCCATTGAGGTTTCACATTTTCATGATAACTATCACCTTGCATCCTCCACTAGCGATCATAATTTGCAAGTTGTTAACAATATGGGTATAGTAGTGCATTTCTTGGGAAATGTATCAATGCATGAAACTATGGGTGCTTCCACTATCAATTAAGAAACTAATGTTCCAATGATTGATGTAGTGGACCAACTTTAATGTCCAAGGAAAGGAAATATTGGTCAAAGAATGAAAATAGATTTGGGGCTATTAAACTAGTTAGTTAGGAAGAGGAACTTCTTTGGTGGGGGGAGTGACTTCCTCATGAGTCCCACCATGACTTCCTTAATTTATCCATTGAAGAATATTTTTCATCGCAGTTGTAGTATAGACCCTCGAGTTGGTGTTCCACCATTTCATCCAATGTCAACTTATGGACCTCGAGGGGTGGAAAAAAGTACTAAGGAACCACCATATTTGGGCATGGGTGTGGAACAAAGTTGGCGAATTTGGATTGGGAACAAGATAAAACTTGTGTATGACAAGTAAAGTGATTTACCTCTAACCAAGTAGCAAGGTGGTCCATCTCCACTTGGTCTTTGATTTCCTCCTTAATTCCACTAATAAATCATCACTCAAAAAATAATGAGTTAAATTCCCTATTCTAATAAAAACGATCTAAAATATCAATACATTATTCCTAGTATCTATTTTATGCAATTTGGTAAGCTATCGCAAAAAAATAGTTTCCTAGATAAAACATGCAAATAAAGTTTGTGGATTTTTAATAGGCCATCCTCTATGGAATGAAGGGAAAAGTAGTTCCTTATTGACCAATCCAACTAGTTGGATCCAAGCCATCAAGCTTATTCAAATCAACCTTAGGGAATCTAGGCATCGGATTGTCGAAATGGTTATGGTTAAAATATGAGTTGTAAATATTATAACCTTCTTCCTCCCCAATATTATTTCTCTTATGAGAGCCTTTAAATAATACATTACCACCCTCATCATGATTACACTTCAACTTCTCAATCTTATTGAAACAACGACAAACTTTCCATACTCTATGGAATGAAGGGAAAAGTAGTTCTCTATTGACCAATCAACTAGTTCGATCCAAACCATCAAACTTATTCAAATCAACATTAGGGAAGCTAGGAATCGGGAAATGGTTATGGTTAAAATATGAGTTGTAAATATTGTAACCTTCTTCCTCCCCAATATTATTACTCTTATGAGAGTCTTTACATAATACATTACCACCCTCATCCTGATTACCCTTCAACTTCTCAATGTTATTGAAACAATGACAAACTTGCACAATGATCAAAGACATGTTAGTCTTCAATGTGCTAACTAATGGGGTGAGAGTGTTGACTAATTGAGAGAGACTAAATTGATTTCTTTACATTCCTCATGTCTAACATATTGTGGGTGTGTATCAAGGGATAACAAGTTCCACTAGAATGGTTATCCAAGAGCTATCTCAACACAATTAGTTTATAAAGAAAAATCTTTAAAGATAAATTACAAAAAATTATATCAGAAAGTCCAAAACAA
>ML806664.1:164927-182651 GCA_009831015.1 Picea engelmannii
AGGATCCCTTTAGATCGGGGTTCGGCGTTCGGCGTTTCCCAAAACAAGAGGTTTATACTCTTCGAAATCCCGAGTTGCGATTTCCCGAAGTAACGGGAGCCGTCGATCTACGGAGGGACACGTGGCGACCGATCCCGCATATCAGAGTTCGGCATTTCGGGGTTTTCGACACCAAAGGAACTTTCCATTTTGGACTCGCGATCCGCGTAATCCTGAAGAGGACGTGGCAAGGTGGGTCCCCAAAACTTAGTGGGAGACAGGTGGAACGTACTCGGGGTTTCGGTACTCGGGGTTTTGTGTTGCATGAGGTATGCGACAATACAACCGCCGATTTCCCGATGGGGAAATCCCCGACGCAAGAAAAGGTTGACCCGTTGACTATCGGGGTTTGCTACTTGGAAGGTCCTGTGCAGGGTGCAACAGGGCTCGCGAACTCCCGATCGGCGAAAACCCGAATCCCGATGGATGAAGTTCCGAAGTCCGACGGTGGTTGATGTGTTTGGGTGTTACACTTGTGAATAAAAGGTCAATTTGTTGTATATCTTCAATTTAAAATTAAAATTAGATTTTATGTGTGTTTGTGAGGGTGATTGCAATTTTAACTAGGTTTTGTAATTTATTGCTATGTCTCTGGCTTTGGCTCATTTTGGTGAAGTTCTTCAACTGCTTCTTCCTCTACTCTAGGGGTTTCTGAGTGCTCTTCATTTGTAAGATCTGCCTCTTCTCCACTGTAGAAACCTTCTTCCCCGTAGTTTTTGTTAAACAGGTTCTCAAGGTGAACCCCTCTAAATACTCTTCCACTGCACATATGTCCAGCTTCTGTGTCACTGTCGCTGTCTGAATTTTTCAACATTAGCCTTTTCAAATCCAGCCTATCTACTGTATCTTTAAAATGTGGTTTTCATGCAAGATAATCTTGATTCTTAACTTAAAAAAATGCAGAAATCTCCCTCGGGGTCCCTTGAAAAAGTATCTCTCGGCCTAGCTATATAATTCTCTTCTGTCAACAACAAATTCGGTGATATACCCTCCAATGGTACTATCGAACCAATGATCGACAGCTCGGGACACAACGTTGTCAACTCTCTTGACCTTCTGGATCAACACTAGCGTCCAAACCACAGGAGGTCTAGATCTGACCTTGAACTGTGTATCAGCTAACCAACCAACCACTCATACAATTCTTGGTGGATTCCTCCAAATAATATATCGTGAATGTCGGTGAAGATGTATCTTTGTAGCCAATATTTAGTACTCAGTTTAGGGTTCTTCTTCTGGGTTTTAGCGAAGTCCCTCTCTTGATCCTCTATCCACTTTTGAATCTCTGTCTTAGATGGGAACCACATTGACATTCCCTTTAGAAGGATTCTCGTCCCGACAACAGAACCATTTGTTGGCACAGGGGTAGACCCGAAGTTCACTCCAAGAGCGCACCAACAAGCCCAAGCTACTGGCCCTTTCGGTAGCACCTACGAAGCATATGTAGTCTCACCCGAAGCAGCTATGAGGGGGTTGCAGGACAAAGATGTCTACAACCAGGGGAATATCAAGAGGATCTCTTGGTACAACAACTCAATATGCATCCAACACTTATCAAGCTAGATCTATCCTACGTAGTTATAGATCTGATCTAACACAACAATGTGAATAACAATATAACAGTAACAGAGATCAAAACAACAATCACGCATCCACAATACAAGGTATACGTGGTTCACTCTCTCTCTAGGGCTGCGTCCACAGAACTGTGATTATGATTTATTAAAGAAAGCATACAGTTCTTGTCAGCGCTCTTAGCTAGCAGATCTTGTTTCTTCTCTCTCTTTCTCTCCCCTTCCTGCGCACCCAACTGTAGGTGTTGACCTTCACACACAGCTAAAGATCTTACAATACAAAACCTCTCTTTCTCAACAGAGCTATAATATGAACGATATCAACAACAACACAACATTAACCCCGACTGAGGTCCTCTTGACCTTTATTTATACATTACAATCACTCACCGATAGCCTTAGGTCGAAACCTAGGTGTCAAAACGCTAAGATACCAAAACCCTAGGTGACTAAAACCCTAGTCCAACTTGACCCTCTTTTTCTGGGCTTCGCCAGCCTGTCTTTCCTTCCTTCTCGCACGGTAGTCCAAAGCATCCAATGGTGTATTTTCCCACTTCCTAATTCGTCCTCGATCCATCTTCCTTGTTGATTTGTCATCCTCAATCTCCTCTTCCCCTGGCTTGCTTTTCCGTACTTCACTCCATCTTTTCTTCTCTTTTGCTTACTTTGACCCAGTGACAGTCACTGTGTATCCCGTGAAGCTCGTTTTTTACCTTTTCTTCCTTGTTCTTTGCTTCCTTCCATAACCAAGGGCCAACACGCACAGAGCTATGAATGCCTCATGGAAGATCCAAAGCTTAGGAAGTTGGAAGCGTAGCTAAACGAGGCACAGTAGCAGGCATTGATAGTTCAAGTGTAGATGAATTCACTCATTACATTTGAGAGAATGAAGAGATCACAAGAACAACGTGCAACCCAACAACAGATTACTGCCATGCAGGGCATAGTGATGGAAGTTACACAAAGGCTACAACCAGTGCAGAAGGAATCCTACGCGGTGTTTGAAGAGATCAAAGGACAAGGTTCACAACTGGATCAAGTGGTTGCAATAGTGGAACTGTGCTTGGAAGGGCCTGTTACAGAGAAAATGATCCAGGAGTTCATTAAGCAGGAAGCTCAGGCGAAACAACAAATCGAGGCATCTCAAGCTAAGCTTGAGGCCTTCGAAGCAACACTTTCTAGATCTGAGTGACTCGGGATAAGGTACAGGTGAGTGTTGGGGGCATGTTGGCCCTCGACCAAGTTTGAGAAAAAATTGGTCAAGTTTGACCACTTTTTGGACTTCGACGCAGTGATCAAGGAAGGAGCACCCAGGACAACCTGAGATTGTGGATCTCACTTGTTTTGTGGGCTTTGTGGACCCAACATGGGTTCCTTAGGGTTTTGTAATGGGTTATGGGATGTCAGCCCATGGGTTTAGCCATGATTAGGCCTTTTTGTAAATGTATAAATAAAGATTGTAAGGATGAGTAGTAGTAGTAGTGAAGAGTAGCAAGTCGATAGCTTGCAAGGCTAAGTGCAAGTAGTTTTGGATTTCTTAGTGAAACATACTGTGTATGTAAGGCTCTGTTCTTGATAGAGGAGTTGGATTGGTGCCTTGACCTGATTTTGGGAAGGTGGATCTGGTGCTTAGTGCGTAGATCACATGTCTGGTGTGAAGCTTCGCTTTGTGGCTTAGTGCACAGGAGTAGATGAATGTAAGAGATTGAAGTCTAATAAAGAAGAAGAATTTGTTGGTGGATGTTGGCACAGGGGAAGACCTAGTGTTCAACTCTAACAACGCACCAACAAACCCTAACTACTGGCTCTTTCAACAACACCTGTGGAATAGATGCAATCTCACCCAAAGTATCAATAAGGGGGGTTGCAGTACTCAAGTGTCTAAAACTTAGCTGGGACACAGATCTGTGATCACAATACTTAATAGAGCACTTAGCATTTAACATTCATTAGTTTTTTAACCCTTATTCACATTGCAGTTAAAACCCTAATTATAGAACAACACAGTATTAATCAAGATCTAACCACATCTAACCATTCAACACATAACATCAAAGCAGATCTAGCATTCATTCACATCATAAATCACTAAGAAATCATAGATATATCTGTCATAACAATGTACTAAGAAAATACAAGGACAATATAGAAAAAAGCACAATAACACATGATATATGTGGTTCACTGATCAAAATCTGGACCAGGGGGCAAAAATTTGCTCAATTTTAAAAGTACTCGGAATGCAACAAAAATGGTGCCATTGCGTCCGTCTCGTCTTCTTGATTCTGGTGGTATATTTACTTTCTCAAACGGAGTCCGTATGGAGAAGTTATTGCGATCTGTTCGTCGAGCCAAATAGGTAAAAATTTCATGCTGACCATACAGGACATGTGGCAAGTCTGTACAGGACACGTGGCGGCTCCAGATGATGACACGTGTCAGGAATTTTTGGACTTTTGGGCGTATGGTTGAACCAATTCAGAGGTGACACGTGTCACCACTGGAAGGGTGACACATGGCATAGGGTGACGTCAGCATCCTACATGTCGGATGACGTTAGCAGTCCACATGTCTGATGACATGGTGTACGACGATGACATGGTGGTTTGTGATTGGCTGACAGTTGGGCGAGTTATATTACGACACGTGGCATCATTTGGGCGAATGGTAAGGTGCCACGTGGCCCAGTCAAGGGCTGCCACGTGCCACCCTTTTATTGGCTAAAAAGTTTGGTAGTCGACCGGATTCGAACCGGTGACCTCCTCCACCGACAGAATTTTAACAAAGTTCCCGTGACCATTGCGCCATGTATTGAAGCTTGTTATTCAAATGGCAAGTTTTGTATTTATTTTTGGTTGTGATGTGGTTTAGGCCGCAACCGGGCCGAGGCTTAGCCCCAGCCCTTGGTCGCACACCATTTATTACATATGACCGTGTCCTTTGTGGTCCGACCCTTGGATTTATAACTATATAACCATTGCAATTATATTATACACCATATATCGCAGGGTTAAAACTATGGTTTAAGCCATGTTTAATATGGCGCGCAAGTATACATATATATGTTATGGTGTGTTTCATATATATAGTTCAACGGATATGTAACCAATAACTCCCGCCAGGTGTCATTCCATCCTTTGATATGGGATGGAGCCCATTTTTAAAAGCCCGTGGTCCTATGGGCTCATATGCCCCACAGTTTGACGGTTGGGGGTATTAGTTCCGTTAACCGTCCTACAGTTTGGATCGTTTTTTGGGTCATGCACACAGAGGTGCGTTTTGTAGAGCCAGTTCCAGCAAAGCTTGAAGGAGGAAAATGGAGGAGGCCTAACTTCTTCATTGTTTGGCCGATTGAGGTGCCGTAAAAGCCCAGCTAGGGGTTTTTGGACGTGATGGATCCATTGGTGTTGTTTTCAAGGCCATTTGAAGAATTCTTCTACAAGTTTTTCACCATTGAAGTTTCAGCAAGCTTCAGGAAGTTTGAAGCCCTCTTTGATGGAGGACATGGTTTGGTGAGCCTATATTTGTTTTCTGTGATTGAATAATCATTTTTGGCTAATTTATATGCTCTGAACACATTGGGATAGGTTTGGGAGGCTTTTGAGGACTTTTATAGGTGTTTTTTCCAAAGACAAGCTCAGGGAAGCTTATGGCCACATGTAGAAGAGGTCATGCCCGGATGAGCCATGATCCGTTTTCAGAGTTCTATTAGTCATTTTTTGGGTTTTTATGTGTTATGATATCAATGGTACAGTCTATTTTTCCATTGGAGTTGAGCATTAGTCTGTAAAAGAACTTTTGACTAATTAATCCCAGAGAGCCAAGTTCATTGATGGAGGCTCAAGGAGATGTAGCCCGGAGGGGGGTGAACTCCTTTATCATCTTGTTCTTGTTGTGAGTTTGATGGTTTATTTGCTACAAGTTGTGTTGTTGTGTATTTGTTTAAAGTACATATTTGACCATCTAAAAGAACAATTCCTCACACATAAGCATTTACAAGAAGATACATGAACTTAACACATAAGTTTATATTGCATATTTTAACACATGAAGCAAGGTCCTGTAAAGTTTATTTTAATGAAGTAGGGGTGCTTGCATAGCATAACAAGTCAGCCTTCTATTTTCAGATCAGGTTGTATCAGAGCATAGTTTGTTATGCTCATGTCTTTGCCATTGATAGCTTGAAGATTTAGCTATTGGTTTTTGTGCAAGTTTTGTGTTGAAGTTGGATATCTTCCCAAGATGGAGGAAGCTTCAAGTATTGATAGTTCTCATACATTTTCATTTTCTAAAGAAGAAATTATAATCATGAGAGATTTGATGAAAGAGATGTGTGAAGACAGGGATAAGAACATTGCCCTTGAAGAGTAGTTGATGGCCATGAAGCAGGAGAAAGAACAGTTTCTTGCAAGGTTGCATGAGATGGAGAATCAACTCCATGAGGCAAAGGAAACCCTTACCAAGTACATGCATGAGCATAAGGTATGCAGTGTTAGTTTATCCTCTAATTCCTCTAAACATGAATGTTTTCATGTTTTTGAAAAGCACACAAGAGGAATAGGGTCCAAGTTGTTGTTTAAAATGGGCTATGAAGGTAGAGGTTTGGGTAAGCATGCACAAGGCATTGTTGAGCCTATTGTTGTTGAAGAAAGACCTAGGTATTGTGGTCTTGGATATGAATGGAAAGATGGATCAGATTCTAAAGTCAAGGAGACAAATGACAAAGTTCCAAGCATAAACTTTGTTTCAAGTTCACCTCCTCAAGAAGGCTTTAAAGGTGAAAGTTTAAGAACTTTTGTTGAAAGTTCAATCCCTTCAGCATGCGATGCTTGTGTTCAGGATGCATGCAAATTTGAGAGTTGTGATAGTGATGAGGACAAGAACACTGTTGATGGTATTCAAAGGAGAGCCTGTAACTCTTCAGATTCACCTCCTTAAAGAGGCGATAAAAGTGAATGTTCAAGGTATCATTATTCTTATCATTCAATTGCATTTGATTATGTTAAGCATAATAACTTTGTATATAAAAATGGAAGAAAGAATCCATGTACGTATTGTGGTTTGTATAACCATCATGTTTCCAAGTGTTGGAAAAGATTGGCCAATTTCAGGAAACTTTCTAAGCAAAGACAACGTGAGAGGAGGATGCAAAAGGTTTGCACTCATTGTTAGAAGCGGGGTCATCTCATTGACCAATGTTGGACGTTGCATCCAACCACTCATCCACATTCTAAGAAGCAGTTGGATAAGGATATTGGAAAGAATGGAAGAGGAGATTCCATCATTGATGTGAGTCCAGATGATTCACAAGAGGACGATGTTCAGCAGGAAAAGTCACCGTTGAGTTGGTTTGGTAAGAAATGGTTGGATTTCTTGAGCAAGTGAGGCTTGCGTTTTTCTGTTGTAAATGCACTTTTCAGTGTTATGTGTGCATTTATGGGAAGCATGATAAGTTGCAACCATTTATATTTTTTGTATTCAACTCTTAAGTACCCATATGTTTTGGGGTTGTACTTATGTTTGTACTGGAATGGGAGTTGAAAAGTCATGAACATGCATTTGTTTTTATGTATGTGTAAGAAGTGAACCTGGTGATGGTTCATCATGAATGATTCATGATTGTTACATGATTATGTATCATGTTTTTCGACTTGTCAGTTTGGGAAGGTTGATGTTTCAATGAGTTTCGACTGGTGTTGATGATTTTCTGACGACTATGTTATGTCGATCGTGTTGTTTGACTTATTGACTTGAAAGTTGATTTTGAAAATGCCATGTGCTTTGATAAAGTACGGGATGCGATAGTTTGTTTGAAGAACAAAAGATTTTGTTGGCATCATTTTTCAGTCTTGTCTAATTTGTTATCAAGATTGATGTTTTTCTTGGATTGTGACAAGATGTCGCAGGAAGGTTTTTTGCAGCCATTGGAGAGTTGATTTTGTTGATGCCAAAGAGTTTGAAAGAGGGACTTGATTCTCAGTGGGAAGGTTGGCAGTCTTCCAAGCATAGAGAGAGTAGTGGGTCAGCAGCAGCCAGAGAGCAGTGGTTGAAGAACATAGCCAGTTGCAGTGCACGGTATGTCGAAGTATTCAGGTAATGTCGAAAATATTTTGATATAACTTGAAAGCAGATAGATAAGCTTTTGTGGGTCCAAAATCCTTTCAGTGGGAAGGTGTGATCAAAATCTGGACCAGGGGGCAAAAATTTGCTCAATTTTCAAAGTTCTTGGAATGCGACAAAAATGGTTCCATTGTGTCTGTCTCGTCTTCCTGATTCCGGCGGTATATTTACTTTCTCAAACGGAGTCCGTATGGAGAAGTTATCGCGATCTGTTCGCCGAGCCAAACAGGCAAAAATTTGATGTTGACTGTACCTGTCCATACAGTCCGTACAGGACATGTGGCAGGTCCGTACAGTACATGTGGTAGGTCTGTATAGGACACATGGCAGGTCCATATAGGACACGTGGCGGCTCCAGATGATGACACATGTCAGACATTTTTGGACTTTTGGGCGTACGGATGAACCAATTCGGAGGTGACACATGTCACCACTGGAAGGGTGACACGTGGCACAGGGTGACGTCAGCATCCTACATGTTGGATGATGTCAGCAGTCCACGTGTCTGATGACATGGCGTACGATGATGATGTGGCAGTTTGTGATTGGCTGACAGTTGGGCGAGTTATATTGCGACACGTGGCATCATTTGGGCGAATGGTAAGGTGCCACGTGACCCAGTCAAGGGCTGCCACGTGCCACCCTTTTATTGGCTAAAAACTTTGGTAGTCGACCGGATTCGAACCGATGACCTCCTCCACCGACAGAGTTTTAACAAAGTTCCCGTGACCATTGCGCCATGTATTGAAGCTTGCTATTCAAATGGCAAGTTTTGTATTTATTTTTGGTTGTGGTGTGGTTTGGGCTGTGACCGGGCCGGGGCTTAGCCCCAACCCTTGGTCGCGCACCATTTATTACATATGACCCTGTCCTTTGTGGTCTGACCCTTGCGCGCGGATTTATAACTATATAACCATTGCAATTATATTATACACCATATATCGTGGGGTTAAAACTATGGTTTAATCCATGTTTAATATGGAGCGCGGGTATACATATATATGTTATGGCGTGTTTCATATATATAGTTCAACGGTTATGTAACCAATAACTCCCGCCAGGTGTCATTCCATCCTTTGATATGGGATAGAGCCCATTTTTAAAAGCACGTGGTTCTATGGGCTCATATGCCCCACGGTTTGACGGTTGGGGGTATTAGTTCCGTTAACCGTCCTACAGTTTGGACCATTTTTTGGAACCGCCCGGTGCCAGATTTAAACACGCATTTTGGAGCGTGTTCTTGGTTCATGCACACAGAGGTGCGTTTTGTAGAGCCAGTTCCAGCAAAGCTTGAAGGAGAAAAATGGAGGAGGCCTAACATCTTCATCGTTTGGTCGATTGAGGTGCCGTAAAATCCCAGCTAGGGGTTTTTGGACATGCTAGATCCATTGGTGTTGTTTTCAAGGCCATTTGAAGACTTCTTCTGCAAGTTTTTCACCATTGAAGTTTCAGCAAGCTTCAGGAAGTTTGAAGCCCTCTTTGATGGAGGACATGGTTTGGTGAGCCTATGTTTGTTTTCTGTGATTGAATAATCATTTTTGGCTAATTGATATGCTATGAACACATTGGGACAGGTTTGGGAGGCTGTTGAGGACTTTTATAGGTGTTTTTGTCAAAAAGAAGCTTAGGGAAGCTTATGGCCACATGTAGAAGAGGTCATGTCCGGATGAGCCATGATCCGTTTTCAGAGTTCTATTAGTCATTTTTGGGGTTTTTATGTGTTCTGATATCAATGGTACAATCTGTTTTTCCATTGGATTTGAGCACCCGCTTGTAAAATAACTTTTTACTAATTAATCCCAGAGAGCCAAGTCCATTGATGGAGGCTCAAGGAGATGTAGCCCAGAGGGGGGTGAACTCATTTATCATCTTTTTCTTGTTGTGAGTTTGATGGTTTATTTGGTGCAAGTTGTGTTGCTGTGTATTTGTTTAAAGTACATATTTGACCATCTAAAAGAACAATTCCTCACACATAAGCATTTACAAGAAGATACATGAACTTAACACATAAGTTTATATTACATATTTTAACACATGAAGCAACGTCCTGTTAAGTTTATTTTAATGAAGTAGGGGTTCTTGCATAGCATAACAAGTCAGCCTTCTATTTTCAGATCATTCACCCCAGTGTGGGGCTACGTCCACCAACTCTTCCTCTTATTTATTAGCTTCTTCCAATCTGCTTACATGCACCAAGCCACAGATCCAACTCCGCAAGGACATGAGATCTATGCAAACCTTGCTAGATCCTCCTTCCCCGAGTCTGGCACAACATAGATCCTTTACACTGTCTGTGCACAAATAACTTACAAAACACTTGCACTTAGCTCTGCAAGCCTTAACATATTCATGCACTAAGCCAAATACCACTTAGGATTTTCACATAGCTAACTAGAACTGATACTTCTTACAATGCCTAGCTACTTATTTATACATTAAAAGAGGCCTAAGCATGGATAAACCAATGGGACGACATCCCATACCCATTACATAAACCCTAAAACCCAAAAGGCCCCCAAAAAGGGCGAGATCCCATAATCTCTGGTTCACTTGAGTGCTCCATCTTCGACCAGCCTGTCGAAGTCCAAAAAATGGTCAAACATGGCCATTGTTTCCTAAAAACCTGGTCAAGGGCCAATAATGGACGTAGCCCCACACTGGGGTGAACCACATATATCATGTGTTGATGGTTTCCTTTGTGCTATGATGTTTATGTCGTGAATATGCGTAGTGCATTGATTGTTATATATGATAGATAGATCCATGAATTCTTAGTGCCTTATCTATGTTGAATGTGCTATATATAACTTGTGGTGCTAAGTGCGAGGTGTATTTTGTCATTGTTACTGCACTGATATCTCTTTGGGGATTGTTCTATGATGTGAATGAAGTGAATAAGATAATGAATGTTATCTTCTAAGCACTTTGCAAAGTGTTATAATCACAGATCTATGTCCCAGCCTGGTTACAGACACCTGAGTCCTGTAACCCCCCCTGCCTCTACCTCAGGTGATACTTCACCTGCTTCATAGGTGTTGCCGAAAGGGCCGGTAGTTAGGGTTTTTTTGGTGTGCATTTGAAGCCTTGAATCCTCGATCTGCCCCTCTGCCAATAGGGATTAAATGGAACACATTCAAGCAAGGAAAAGTGGATGGAGAAAGACAAAGTGAGGGAACTCTTCCCTCACTTACCTTTTGATTGATAAAGGATTTTGGTGTTCCAAAAGCTCTGAGTGGGAAGGAATGATTCGAAGGGATCTAGGGAGGCCTAAGGATAACTCAAAATTCTCAGATGTTCCCCTGGAATCTTAGAATGGCCTCAGCAAGTGGAGAAAAGGAAAAAAATTCAAATTCCTCAAAACTTAGCAAAATTGATATCATCGTAAAGAGCACGTCATAATATTTCCAACGACATAAATGGTTCATCAAACAGAGTTATGGATCGAAAGATATTCACAGTCAAAGATTTTGACAACCTAGTCGAGTCAACATTTGTACTGCTAACGTCAACATCAGTACAGATGATGTCAACATATGTATAGGGTGTGTGGCATAGTCAAAGATTGACATGTTTCATGATGATGTCAGCATGGTGGCGTGGCATCACCAGAAGTTTCCACGTGTCACCCATTTTTGTCATTTTATGGTCAGTATGTGGACCAATGGAAAGTGCCATGTGGAAGTCCATACAACCATGTGGCAGGCCATATAGGATTTCATAGACACGTGGCATTCATACGGCCACATGGAAGGTGACATGGAAATTTGACTAGGAAAGAGGTGACATGTAAGTTTTCTGTGTCAGTAGGCGATGTGGGGCAATGAATGGCCACCACTTGGCCATGTCATGCAGCGGGAAAATTCCCAATGAGGGACCCTAACCAAATTTGCAAAATTAAAAAGGTCAGTCCACCAAATCTGACGGAGGTTCCACCAAATTGGGTGGCCAACCTCCATTATATCTGGCTTCAACAAATCAAAACGAAAAAAACTTTGGCGGAATCTCCAAACTTGGCAGTGGTTAGTGCCACCATATTTTTTGTTACAACCATTTTCCAAAAGGGGGAGGCCCATGGGTTTGACCCCGCGACATCCCCAACCAATGCTTTAATAATAGCCTCTGATAATTATTGGGCCAAACGGTCACGTTGTTCATTCTTCCCACCTTTTAATTTAAAAACACAGTTTTCCAATGCATAGAAGGAGGGCACTCGACTGTACGATTCAGTACGTTTTATGAGGAAAGTACAAAGAATTAATTGCAAGTCATAGGCACAGAAACCGAGACGAGATTTATCATGGACCTGGGAATGCCAAAGTCATATTGAGGCACGGAGACAGTCATTTTTGGGTAATTCGACAACAAAAATTCAATGGTGTTGTCTGTTTTCTGATCTGAGCAAAACTTCTGCAGATTAATTCTAGAATGAGCTATACTTATGTATTTTTCCAAATTATTTTGCTAAGTTAATAAAAAGGCCTACCCATTTGAGAGAAGGACCCAGAGAGTTAGTCCATCAAGGATGAACTCTGTTATCAAGTTTTTGTGTTCAGATTTGATGCTTATGTCTCTTTATTATTGAGATTTTCCTTCTTTATGGTGCACTTCAATTTATGCTCATTTAATACAATTCTTTAATAAGTCACATTGATGAAAATATCTCAAATCAGGAAATCCACACAAACGTTTAACAATCTTAGAGAAAGAACAATCTATTGTCACATCAATTTTCTTATGATCAACACACAAACCCTCCCCAATAATTATAATGTGTCCAAAATATTCCATTTCTAGAAAACAAAAATCACATTTAGAACATTTTAGTAAAATATTGTGATGATAGAATTCAAGGTACAATACCTGATCCACATGTGGTAGATGGGCCACCTAAATTTTGTGATAGTTTAGATGTCAATAAAGGGGACCATGAAAATATGGTGTAGAAGGTATTGAAAGATGTGGTTCATGAGGCTTTGAAAGGTGGAAGGAAAATTGTAAATACCAAATGGAATCACCAAAAGATTATAATGTTATTTGTGAGTAAACAAAATAATCTCTGGAATATATGTCTCCTTCATACAAATTTTGTGATAAATGGAGAAAATTCAACATTGGTGAAGAA
This sequence comes from Picea engelmannii, assembly GCA_009831015.1. NCBI lineage: Eukaryota > Viridiplantae > Streptophyta > Pinopsida > Pinales > Pinaceae > Picea > Picea engelmannii. The sequence continues at coordinate 177,783 of ML806664.1, forward strand.
CTAAGTATCATGTGTCTCATATAAGATATCATGCATGATTGGAATGAGAAATTTATCTATTATAGTCAAGATATTAAGATCTCAAAATTAGGACACATTCACCAAGTGCCTTTTTTTTAAGAACCACCTAAATTATAGAAGAATAGGGGTTGGTACTAGGATGGATGATACTTGCAACCAATTGCTACTAACAATCTTTTCTATTTCATTATTTTTTGAAAAAGGATGATGATATGGGTGCACATTGGGAAGTAGGATACTTGGGAGCAATGGGATACCTCTCCACATGAGCACAATAGTCCTTGGGCAACTTCAAAGAACTGCTGGTATTTTTCCAGAAGTTAACTACAAATCTAGATGAAATGGCTAACAATCCTCAAAGGCTTGAATAGCATGGAATTATGAAGTAATTCTATAATGACCCTTTTTTAAGATCCTGATGGGAATTGATATTTATAGAGAGCTTTGTTTGAGAACACTGAGCATGTAGGAATTCTCATCCTTTTTGAAACTCGTGTATAATTCCATGAAATACATGGTGATGGGAACTACTGTTATCAACCATTCAACACCCAGAACAATATCACAACCACTCATTTCAATGGAAAAAAATTGGGGTTTTAGGGAATAGTCACCCATTTGAGGTTTCACATTTTCATGATAACTACCACATTCCATAGATCCTCCACCAACAATTATAATCTAAAAGTTCTTGAAAATATGGCTATAGTAGTGTGTTTCTTACGAAATGCAATGATGAATGAAACTATGGGTGGTACCAGTATCTATTAATAAAATGATTGTCAAATGATTGATATAGTAGACTAACTTTAATTTACGAGGAGAGGAAATATTGGTCAAAGAGTGAAAAGAGATATCGGGTTATTCAAGCTACTGTTTAGGAAGAAAAACTTCCTTGGTGGGGGGAGTGACTTCCTCATGAGTCCCACCACCAACCTCATCATAACAAATTTCATAAAAAATGGCCATAAATAATATATGTTCCTTGAATTTATGCCTTGGCAAATATTATTAATTACAGTTGTACTAGAGACCCTTCAGTTGGTGTTCCACTACTTTATCCCATGTCATTATGCGGACCTCGAGTGATGGATCAAACTACTAAGGATCCACCACATTTGGGCATGGATGTGGAACAAAGTTGGGGAATTTCGACTAAGCACAAGATACAACTTGTGTATGACAAGTAAACTAACATTCCTCCAACCAAGTAACAAGGTGGTTCATCTCCACTTGGGATTTCATTTCCTCCTTAACTCCACTAATAAAACATCACTCAAAAAATCATTACTTAAATTTTCTATTCTAATAAAAAGAATGTAAAAGAATCAATACATTTTGAAATAGTACCTATTTTAGGCAGTTTGGTAAGCTATCCCAAAAAGTTAGTATCCTAAATAAAGCATGTAAATAGGGCTTTGCAAATTTATTTCATGTAATGAACCTTACATAAGATTTCATATTCCATTTCAACCCTTTCCAATGTTCCTTATCAAGATATAAGACACCTATGTGGATTTTTAATAGGTCATATTTTATGACATGAAGGGAAAAATAGTTCTTTGTCGATCAATACAACCGGTTGGATCCAACCCGTCAAACTTATTTATATCAACCTTAGGGAAGTGAGGTATCAGATTGTGGAAATGGTTAAAATATGAATTGTAAATATTGTAGCCTTCTTCCTCCCCAATGTGATTACTCTTATGACAGCCTTTACATAAGGAACTTCCACCCTCATCATGCTTACCCACCAATTTCCGAATCTTATCAAAACAGGTTGACATGGATAATGTGAAAAGACATGTTGGTATCGAGTGTGCTAACTGTTCGGGTGAGAGTATTGACTAATTGAGAGAACCATTTTCTTTACATTCTCCATGGCTAACATATTGTGGGTGTGTTAGGGGATAATGGGGTCCACTAGAGAGGTTATCCAAGAGCTATTCCAACAGAATCAGTCTCTCAAGAGGAATCTTGGAAGATGGGTAACAGGAAATTGTATTGACACGTCCAAAACGATTTACTAAAGAGTGACATCACTACAATCAACTTCATGCAAGGAGTATTTTGAGTTAGGTGTCGTGTAATAGTAATTGTGGAAACTAGATATTTTTCTTTCTAAATCTAGTGGGAGTATTACTACTATGATGGAATTCCCAAATTCCTAATATTCCAAATTAGATAGGAATTTCACTGCTTATGTTACATAAATTAGGGTTTGCAACATCCTAAGCATGTAAGCGTATCAACTTATATATATTTCTAATATATTGAAGGGTTTCCAACAATAATACTTATTCAAATCAATCACAACACTAACAAAGTGAGATAAACCATACCCCTAGCCATTCTACTTATTCTTTGCTAGGTGAAAGTGATCTCCCTAGTGTTGTTCTTTGTGTACTATAGAAATATGACAATTGACATAATTATGTAAAGCTAGTTTTAAGTACTCTTGGGGGGATATCAATATACACGAGGGTACATGGAATGGAAATCCATATACAAGTGTTGTCTAATTCACTACTACTTTAAGGAATAGAAATAGAGATTACAAGGGTATCCAACAAGGTGATGCCACTTATATTTTATCAAGTATTCTTCCCCAACCATAGATTTACCCATTGAATGATAAATCTATCTGTTGTTTAAATATGTTGGAACACATCTCTAGCCAAAAAACAATTCTAAAAATTAAGTGTGTTGCGTTCCTTCTTAGCTATAAAAAAATATTTAGAGAAAGAATAGAGAAAAATCAAGTGAAGAAAGCAAATAAACAAAACCAATTTTTAAAAATAACAATAGCAAACAAACCTTTATTGTTATTATGGACTTAGAGAATATTCACTTACCACTTTTTAGAATGAAAACCTATAATTGAACAGTGTTCCAAATACAATACTCACTTGACAACCAATTACACATCTTAGTTTCTAATTAACCAAAACCCTAACTACTTAGTCAACCTCCATTAATGAGGCCACTACCTTCTACACCTTATCTAACCTCAATATTTTCGATTACTCTCTCTGAATGGGGAGGCTTCCTCTAGATTTTCTAATTTATGAGAATCATGTATCATCTCAGGCGTGGAATGTATTGGTGGTACTGTCAGAGGCCATTATGGTGTCTATCGTGATTCTATCATGCGTTTATGATGGAAGTAGAGGACGAATTGGCTATGGAGGAGAGGGGATGGCAGGAGTAGTCTTTAAAGGAGGGGGGCGACAGGAGGTACCACTGGAGAAGATGGAGGTGGACTTGGAAATAATGGAGAAATCGCTAGTTGTAAGCGCCAGTAATAAGCGCCAGTTGTAAGCACCAGTTAGAAGAGTCAATTCTTAGTTAAGAGTCCAGTCATCTTTGGTTTGCATGTAACTGACTCAGGAGAGTCTTTTCCTATATAAATATGTAATCCATCTTCATTGAATAAGAAGTGAGTGTAGCCTCAGCGTGTTTGTTTGCGTGGTTTATTTTATCTTGGTATCAGAGCCACGGGAGTGAAGTGCGAGAATTCTAGAGGTTCGCAGGTCCCTCCTCTGGTAGGGTGCGACGACATATTACTCGCACTCTCGCAAATACTTAGAAACAATCATTTTCGCACGCTGCTGTGCATTTAGGTGCGAACTTCCTTCACGATTCCCGCAGGTGGAGTACACGAGAGGTGGGAACATCCCGCAGTTGGAATACACGTGAGGTGCGAACTTCTCGTAGGCCACTAAGTCGTTAGGTGCGAGAGCTGCAAACTCCCCACAGTCCAAAAAATTGTGAGGAATGTTTCTTTTTAACTCATGTGTACTTAGATCTAAAGAAAATCCACTGTGTAAACCCATCATTTGTTGAATCGCGGCGTGGTAAGGCAAATCCGTGAGCATGGATTAATTTGGTGCGTGAGAAAATCCAATTGCATGGAAGAGTTTTGAAAAGTGTGGAGGTGAATGAAGCGGTAAATTCTGTTTTACATGCGAATGGATATTTTTTTAAATGCATGCGTGGATATATGTTGAAAACGTGGAGTTTGAAGCTCACTTAAATTTGTTAAAGTGAAGTTATAAAGTTTATTCACTTTTTTTATTATTATTAAAAGTGAATGTATGTGGAGGATTGAAGTTTATTAAAGTGGAATTTTTTAAGTGGATATTTTTTATAAGAGATGTGAAGTTTATTTTGGAGTTTATTACTTTAAAGTGAATTTTTATTCATAGTGGATATATTTTATAAAGAGGTGAAGAGGGAGTTATAAGTTTTTTTTAAAAGTGGATATTTTGGATATTAAGATGTATGCATGATTTAAGCTGAGAACAGAGATAGATTTGGATCAGTGGATCCAAATGTAGTGCGACGGACTGCTCAGCATAGGAGAAAACTCGATAGAAAGTTGGATATCCTTCGTGATTTTCTTTCAGAGACTAAATTGCAGCGATGGCGAATCCGCTGGCAGAGACCTACCTCAATGAAGCCAACAAGTTAGATGGATCAAACTTCATTAACTGGAAATTCAAGATGCACACGCTCATGGAGGGCTATGGTGTCTGGAACATTCCAAAGGGAATTGAACTGAAACCTGATGCGGCTGCAGGTGCGACAGTAGCACAGATCCAAGACTGGGAGAAGCGCAAAAACAAGGCAAAGGTATTGTTGTGCATGTCAGTTAAAGATAGCATAATTCCACATATTAGAAACGCTACAACTTCTGCTGAAACATGGACAACTCTTAAAGCATTGTATGAAACTAGAAACACAAATCGCATTTTGTTCCTGAAAACTAAATTGCTAGGCATTAAGATGGATGGAAATGAATCTGTTAGTTCATTTTTGGGTCGCATTAAAGAGGTGAAAGACAAG
>ML806664.1:230476-263802 GCA_009831015.1 Picea engelmannii
CTTGGCATCAAGTCTAGTTTCAATAAAATTGTTGCATTTTGTGTCACTTTTTGAGTCAAATTTTGTGTCTTCGTTTCATTTTTGTGTCCAATACCAAGTTTCATTTTGTAATATTGTAGCAATTTGCAACATTTTAAATATCATCCGGGGATCACACTCGGCCTGAGACACACCAACCCTTAACATGGATGGATTTTTTGTCTGCGTAGGTTTCAAACCGATGACTTTAACATCATAGAGTTCCTTAACAACACACTCTCTCACCGACTTTCCTACACCTCGGGGACATGATTTAATGATTTATTAAATAGTATATTCATTATAATTTTTCTAAGAAACTTTTATAATATTCATGTCAATAAATACATTTTAATAAACATGAATAGATGGAATAGGTAAAAATACACTTATAAATTCATAATAATTGATATACAATTGTCATTTTTCTCCACGTAATAAGTGGTTTATTGCTAGCCCATGGAAAATGTGAATCTTATGTACTTGTACATAATTATATATGTTATCCGCATAAACAAGTGGTCTAACACCACCCTAGGGAAATATTAAGCTTGACTATATGTAGCATGCTAAATAAATATGAAAATATAACATAGATATTTGTGTAAGAATAATAGATCCACACAATAGATAATAAAGGAATGAACACAATAATCTATAGAAAACCCTTGAGCTAGGGTAACACCGTGAATTATTTTGTAAGGAAGGAAAACACTCCACAATAAATGCTTGATACACTTACAATATTCTTCACAACACATACCATTACATTTCTTATATTTCTTTATATAATACGATCTACCTCTAGGAACATTCTAGAGTAGGAATTTTCTAGTAGATGAAACCTTGTAGTAAACCATCATACACTTATTTCTTTCACACAGCTAAATGGTTCTTCTTTGTTAGAGATGGAATCCATGCATAGCAATGCATAGACATATATATACTATTAATCCCCTTGGTAACCTCCCTAGGTAATCCATACTCCCCCCGTAAGTACACTTCATTCCATCCCCCTTTGAATGTTTCATCCTAAAAACATAGAAACGAGCCATACAATATGATAGGCTAAGTAATGTAGCGAATCGGTATCAAGAACGAGAATCCATCCATCCTAACAAAATGTGAACACGGGGTCCAACTGCTTCCTTTCCATCTTGAGCTTGATTCTTGTTTCTTCTTTGGTGCCATTGGGTCATTGAGCTACTCTTATATATCCATGCAATGTTGTTATCCATTCATGTGCCTCTTTACTAGTTGCCTTTCTACTTTCATGTTGGTCCATAAATTGTTTATGTTCACACCCTTTCCTTGATGATTCTTGTTTCTCTAGGTGTTGTAGGTGGTGTTATCACCGATTATGTTCTACAAATTTTTATCTCTCATCTCTTATTTTCTTCATTTTTTTTTTTTTTTTGTATAAGTTATAAATCCTAATCATTAGAATTGTTAAAGGTTCAAAATATTTACCATGGGGGTCAAAATAATGTTATATGGAGAGAAATGAGAGATACTTAGTCTTGTAAAAGGGGATAGGAAGAGTTATGCACATGTTTATATGATTGTCTCATGACATCATTAGTTTTAAATCTTCTTATTATAGTCATATGTCATGTCATAACTTATGTATAATGATTACCAAAACTTCAATAACAACTTTCAAGTCTTTTCCATCCAAAATATGCCAAAGGAAATTTTATGCAGGGTGCCACACGAACTTCCACTTGTCCCTATTTTTCATTATCACAAGTATTGTTGGAGTTTGAAGATGTGGATTGTCCTACCTAGAAGAATAAAAGACTCAATGCAGTTATCAAGTACCTAATCAACATTACAACATGAAAAGGTGGTGGTACTTTCACCTATTCATATCTGTTATCCAGGACGTCACACGGATGGGGTTTTTTAAAAAACAATTCTTTAACCTCATGAATTATTTTGTTACTTTAATATGGTCAATTTAAAATTCCTCCATATAGCGAGAAAATCCCAAATCTATATCCACATAGAAGCAATATACCACTCTTACAGGAAGGAATCTAGTCATCTCGTCATGAAAGTAGATATGGAAAAAAGTGGACAAGTAAACATAATGGAACATGAAGGGCTCGAGATTATGGAGGCATACGAAAACAACAGACATATCATCAACCACGCTGGTTGGTATATGTTTTGCACCAAATTAGATGGTTATCACTATGGTGTAGCTTGGGAATTTGTTGAATGATTTGATGGACAAAGGGTTTGGATTGCTAATACGATTATGCAGGTTACATAGGAGTCAATAGATTTATCTTGTAATCTCCCTGTTGATGGTGAAAAATGGTTCAAGAACAAATTAATCATAGGTGGGTATGTCAACCAATTCCTGAAACCAAAGCACAAAGATCCCAATTGAGCCAAGGGTATTCCTAGGGAATGAATAGTTGATGAATGGGTGGATGCCTTTCTGATGCTAAAACGTTATATCACATGGGAAGGACATTATTCTATTGTTTTCATGTTTCATTTGTGATTCCTCCTTCATTTGTCAGGAATTAAAAGTATGATCCTTCCATATTATTTCTTGAGAGACCTGAATAAAATGGCCATGAAAATTCAAGAAAATACCAAGACTCCCCTACATGGTATGTATAATCAAGGGTTAATCAAGGTACTCATTAAAGTAGAGTTGGAGAAAAGATACAGGACATGGGATCAATTTTTGATCTAGTCAGGGTTTAAAATAGAAGTTCATCCTCCTTCCTAAAAGTCAACTGATAAATTTCTTGAACCAACGCAAGGATCATCATCAAGAACAAGTCCACCTGATGTTTCAAGGAAGATTAAAAGGAAGACCAGTTTGAAGATTTCAAATGAACAAGTTGAGAATACTCCAACCAGTTTGCAAACAGGTGAAGGATCTTCTCATGCGCTTGGTGGAGGTAGGCATCCTTTCCCTCATGCACAGAAGGTTTATATATGAAAAAGTAAAAGTTTAGCAAAACCTATGATATTGAATGAAATTCAAGAACCTAAAACAATAGAGGTACATGAAAACCTTGTATAACCTAAAGAACCCATTCCAAATATTTTTCCTCCTAGTTCTAGTTCTTCGGAAGATGATGTTGATAGATATAAAATTATGATAAGGAAAAGGAACACTAGGCCAAAAAATAAATTGATATTGAAATCCAAATCCATGTATAACCCTACAGTCAAAGATAAGGTTATATTAATCAATGAGGAACCTATAAAACCTAATGTGGAGCCATCAACAAGCAAGAAGGTTTCTAAAAACATAACTGAGAAGAAGAAAATGCAGAAAGAGGATCTAACAATAAGAAAAAAGGCTCCTACAGGGAAAGACAGTTTATGCAAGAAAAAAGAGTAAACATACCAAGAAGGGCCCAAAACCTTTGACCAGATCTGAACATAGTAAGTCAAAGAAAATGACAACTCATTCTGAAACGAAGCAAAAAAGAGGTAACAACTTGGATCTATTAGTTGAGGAAACTAAATCTGTCTTCGAGGGAGAAGTTTCGATTTGAGAGCTTAAGATTTTATGCAAAACCTAATTTTTTACTAATGATGATGGATTCTTGAGGAAAGCCTTTTTGTTTTCAATTTTAGGTATTGTCCCTCTTTGAGTAACGATTGGTCATAACCTTGGAAATAAAAGGAATAAAGTATATTAAAATCGGGATTTAAAAGAGTGCTACAGGAAGTTCCCGCAACACTCTTCACAACAAAAATATTGGCGCTACAGGAACACCTATAGTAGCCAATTTTTCATAAGAAAGCACATAATTGCACTTTTGTGATCGGAAAGGCAGATGATGAGGTGAATATTTTTTAGAAAGTGAAGAGAGATTATTAGATCCCTTTAAAAGTTTATTTACAACCTCTTTTTGTTGGATGAAAATACATATCAGTCATCTATTATTTTGAAAGTGTTGAAACAGATGGATGACAGAGGATTAGGTGAATGTCATGAAGGATGCAACATAACAACCAGGTGGAATCAAGTCAACAAAAAAACTATATTTATGCAAAATTTCTTCCTATATTATAGGATGTAAGTTGTAACTATTTTCTATTACTATGTATCAACAGATATGGAAAAAAATCACCCTCAAGGCCTGTAGGAGTTAGTTTTGAGATATCCCTAGATATCAGATCAATCATAAATGTATGAAACTGATGTAAAAATCTATATATTTGATGAAGTATAGGAAGAGAAGGTTCAATCCTCATTTTGGATTATTATTGTATATCTAAAGACTATTTTGATTTGTCTTTCCTATGTAAAGACTTCAACTGCTAATACAGTTAATGGTTATTTTGTATTCCTTCTATGTTTATCATCTTTTTGTTTTCTTATGAAACACTCTACTGATGTTATATGAGATTATGACAAATGCTTATGTGTTGAGAAGGTTTCATTAAAGGGTTTTGAGTAATCTTTGCCACATTGGTGTTTCTTATTATTAAATCTTATTTGGAATGATTTTTAGATAAAGGTTAATTCCTCTACTATATAAATACTATATAAAGACATTAAGAACAATATTTGTTTATTGGTGGATTTATGAGTTTTGTTTTTCTCTTCTCTCAATCACATCACCTAAAACTTTAAGTCTCTAGACATTAGTTTTATTTACCTAACTTGATGCACCTAGGTAAGTGATCTTAACATATCATATCATTATTTCCTTTAAAACCAAGCAAGGATTTAACCATCTTAAAATCCTTATTCAACATTTTGAAACAAGGTGTGCTAGGATTAACTCAATACCAGTCTTGAGTTGAATTCTAGTGCTAACAGGTGGAAATATACAACAACCTTATCCTGTGGTTATTCTTGCCAATACTTTTCAACATGGGGTTTCTTTGAGTCACTGAGCATCAAAGATTTTTCTTCCTTTTACTACCCTTCTCGAGGATTTTCATCTATATATTCTTCCTCTTATCCGACCTTAGACTTTTCATTTGATGTGTTCGAAAGTACTGCAATTATTTTCTCTATATTGACTTCTTCTTGTGGCCCCTTGGGAACTTCTTGTTTACTAATGGACATATCATGTGGTGTGATTTGTTGTTCTTATACTAAAGATTCATAAACTTCTTTTGCACATTAATATTAATTGTAATGTCCCCAAGGCCGAGCCCTGTTGTAAATCATGTCTATGAAGTATAAAGCTTGCATTACGAATTGTAATTATGTTTTATAGGCTCGTGAGCCAAGTTTATATAAGCTGGTGGGATTATGTGTTATTAGACCAGGTAGCCTAAGTGTTGAAGGCCAGGAGCCTAATTTTTGTACATGTAATTATGCACAGTATTAATACAAAATATATATGTGTGTGGACCAACTACGATGAATGAGTGATGGGGGACTAAGCATCGACAAATCCTGGGTAAGGGAGAGAGGGTTGAAAGGTAGGAAGAGGGGCTAAGATGAGGGGGCTTAAATCCTTGAGAATAATATTAAATTATTATTCTAAAATGATGTGTGAAACACGTTTTCCTTGATCCCAAATCCCTGGAAGGGGGAACGCATGCCTAAAAGGGCACACCAGCTGATGAAGTGCATGAAGCCTCATGGGTGACGTGTGTCGACCCAAGTGCATGCAATTTAACCCAGGAAGTGAATCATGTTGGGGGTTTTTCTTCCCATTTTCCGTGGACTGTTGCATCTGAGTGGGTTCGTCGGGAAATCCTCCATCCATCACTTAAGTCGGGGAGTCCATTCTCCATCTTCCATCTAAATGAGTGGGAATTCTCGATCGACCTCTGTTGGGTGTTTTATGCTAGATCCTTTACATGAACCGCGAGAGTCTCTGCGTGGAATCTATGTACACCTTACACATCTATGAAACCAGAGTTGTGAGTCTATCCTATATTGCAGGTTGGGGAAACCCAAAGTGTCTCATAATTGCTGAGCCTTGTTACGCTGAAGCTTCTTTCTGTCACCTGTTTTGGGAAACTCATGTTTGTTGTCCCAGTTGACTGTGGCGGCCATGTAGTTCTTGGCTGGGTGTGGTTTGTTGATGTTGTATGTTCGTTGTTGATCCTTGTTGTTTTTCTTCTTTGTACAGGAACGAGATTAAGGAAACCGGTTGTATGACTTGTGTGTAACCTCTCTCCAGGTGAGGGAGGTGATTTTTGTTGAAGAGGAAGGTTTTACCAAGCCTGTGAGTGACTCTCTCTAGGTCTCCTATGCTTTCCATTTCCCCTTTCAATTCATCCATCCTAGATCTCCTGTGTTTTCTGGTAGGATATGGGCTTGAAATACTATGTGCTTCCCTACTAGAATGCTTTGGGGAGCGACGACGATGTCTGCTGACACTCCTTGATTTTCTTTTCCTCTCAAGGGTCCTGCGACTCTCTGTCTTGATTGAGTCACTCTCTTTTTCCAATTTATTTTCTATTCTTTCCAGACTCTTCAACATCCTTAAGTTGAATTTACCCTACCTATTCCTTACTTTCATGAGCTTTTCGCTATCAGCTCGATGAGCCTGACCATATTTCTGCAATCTTTTAATGATTTTCATCATATGTCATTCCTTATCCATCTCTTTTCCTTTCCCATTAGAGTTTGATCCTTCGACTCCCAAGGTGACATTCCTTCCTTCTCTTTCGTTCTCTAAATTGGAGGCAATCTGCACCTCTTCCATTCTCTTCTCTCAATGACAACCCTATTCGGTTCTAGCACTTGCTAAGCTTCTGCAAACACACATGCAGACAACAAGGATTTGTCAGGTCGTCATTCTTAGCAAATTCCACACATTCAAAACCATTCTGATTTAAGAAAACACTTCGACTTCACAAATTTTCCGAGTTCTTCTCGGCTCTGTAATTTTTAGGTGATAGCTCCCTCTTTCTCCCTACCCTTGTAACCAAAGGTCATGACCAAATGCTAGACTACTAGGTGCTAGTCGGGCTTTCGACCTTTGAAGAGTTTAAGGTACACACATCTATATCCCGGAGTTTTGATTTACCAAATTCTCCTAAATCAGGTGGATCGATGGTCCACGTTTACCCAACATCCAACGGTTAAAAATCCACTATGGTTCTTTAGTCATTCAAAGATTTTGGGAGTTCGGAACTTCGGGTTTCGGGTTTTCGGTAACCGGGAGTTCGTGATGCAGTGACTCCAATTCCTTGTCACTTCAATCCATGAATTTCGATACACGAGTTCTTGTACGAGATCCAACGATCCTTGATGATTTGGATCTAACAGTCCAGATATTTTCAGAGTTTCATGAGCCAGGAGTTCACGATGCAGTGACTCTAAATATCTTGTCTCTTCAATCTCCGAATTTCGATATGGAAATTCATGTATGAGATCAACGGCTGTGAGCCTCCCATGATCTGACAGTCTAGATATCTCCTAAGATTACACCTATCAAAGCTCTTTTTCCCTAACTTCCTCGCTAGTTGGCTGGATCCGATGGATCACAGGATTTCGACACTTCTTCTTGGAAGCACTCCACCCTCCGATTCTACCCTTGTTAATCTCTTTCACGATTCAGGACTTCAGGTTTCGGGTCAATTCTTTTGTCTTCGAATATTTCGGGACTTCGAAACTTCAGGTTTCAGGTTTTTAGTAACCAAGAGTTCACGATGTAGCGACTCCAAGTCTCTTGTCACTTCAATCCCCGAATTACGATATGGAAATTCATGTATGAGATCAACAGTTTTGAACCTCCCCTGATCCGACAGTCCAGATCTCTCCTAAGCTTACACCTATCAAATCTCTTCAGCTCTAACTTCCTCACTAGTTGGCTAGATCCGATGGCTCATGGGATTTCAGCACTTCTTCCTGGAAATGCTCCACCGTCCAATTCTACCCTTGTTAATCTCTTTCATGATTCAGGACTTGGAGTGACCAAGAATTTGGCCTATGCTCCAAGTTCACAATCCCTGAATTCACGAAATGATCCAACGGTTCAAACCAACCATGATTAACGACCCACATTTATTCTGGATCCTAGGGTGGCGAGTTTCTCCATCCACTAACCACCTTTCAACTTCTGGCTATCTTACAGTCCTCAAAATTTCGCAAGTTCTCCACAGAGAATTTTGACCATCCAACTCTACTTCTCAAGGACTTTTGGCCAATGACTTGGTACCCTCCTTCTGAAATTTCATCTACTTGATCCAACACTTCTGGTGTGGAGTTCTCTCTCTCCTTGTGGCCATATACCACACCGACTGTAGTTTTATAATACCGCTACACCTCTTGAGCTTTGTAACACGGTCAAGTAGTCCGTTGACACTCAGAAACATTCTGAGGTCTAAAATTAGTCCCGCAGACACAATTTATTCTCAAAACCTCGATCCAAAGATCACTTATTTGACCCATCCAAACTCAACGTTGAAACTAGGCTCTCATACCATACTGTAATGTCCCTGACCATCAACCCCATGGTCGGGCCAACATTACTAGGCGGAAAAACACTACTGCAACATATTATGCATTCTTATGAAATACAATTGCTTGATTATAGTTAAACACAAAATTACTTCTAGCATTTCAGAGTTAATGGAAATAACAATAATTCATATGCACAACAAAATACGTGATAACATTTCTAGAATCACAGACATGCATATTTAATTGAAATTATACACATGTATATACTTATCTTTTAGACTGGATGTAATTCACCAACTACGTGTAGACCTTCCACGAACCTTCCAGCCTTAGACCGCACTGCTCATCACTCTCAGCAGTAGGTCACCCCCGAGCTGGGACTAAGCTCCACCGGGCAAGGAATCCTAGGCTAGGCAAGTTCAATGGGAAGACACACAGTCACCAAGGAAGGATTCTCTACCAGGAGTCACTTACGCCCACTGCTCATAGACTCTCATTCCTCACATGCCTGTCCCACACCAGGAGTATACACCTTCACTGTCACCAAGACAGTCCATTGACTACTAACCTCCCTTACCTTGTTCTTCAGAAACAGACCGTACTGGAAGTCTTCAAGCTTTGTGGCAGCTACAGGACTCCTTCCAAGAGTTGTCGCTTCCTCCATGCACTCTCTCACCTGGAGAGAGTCACTCACAGGCTTGGTAACCTGCCTCTTCAACAACAATCACCTCCCTCATATGGAGAGAGGTTATACATAGGTCAGGAAACTTGTTTCCTTAATCTCGGTTCCCAACATAGTCGGGAAACCACGAGGCTCAACACGAACTTACACTATCCAGCAAGCCACACGTAGTCCAACACTGCGCGGCCACAACAGTCAACTAGGAAAATGGGTATGGACACCCGAAATGACAACAATTAGCACTAAGGAATAGCGTGGCTCTGCGATTACAGGATGTGTTGAGATTTCAAGCAAGAAACACAAGATGCACGGCTCAACAATTACGGAACATTTGGTTCTCCCAACAAGCAATAAAGAACATAATCACTACTCTGGTTTCATTGATGCGTAAGGTGTACAGAGGTTCAATCACAGAGGCCAAACGCATTCAGACGAAGGATGGAGGAATTGGAAGGTCAAACCTCAGAATCAGGTGATGGTTAGAGGAATGACCACCCCAACTCCTACGCAACAGTCGATTGAATGGAAAGAGAAAAAAGAACCCCAACATGGCTAATTTCCTTGTTTAAATCGCATGCGCCTGGGTTGACACATGTCGCCCATGAAGCTTCATGCGTTCCTCCCCCAGAACTTAGGACATAACATAGATTTCACATGGCTTTTGGAATAATATTAAAATATTATTCCCAATGACTTAAGCCCCTTGGCTTAGCCCCTAGGCTCAACACTTAGCCTCTCTTTCCAACCTTCCAACCCCCAATCCCTTACCCAGGTTCTGTGGAAGCTTAGTCCCCCATCACTCACTCATCGTGGTTGGTCCACACGCAGATATGTTTTGTATTAATATTGTGCATAATTACATGTACAAAAATCAGGCTCCTGGCCTTCCACACTTAGGCTCCCTGGCCTAATAACACATAAGCCCACTAGCTTATATAACTTGGCTCACCAGCCTTATAAACTTGAATTACAGTGTATAAAGAAGATTTAAACTTCATAGACATGATTTACAAAAGGGCTTGGCCTTGGGGACATTACACTAAGCATCCACAAAGCCCAAGTAAGGGAGAGAGGGTTGAGAGGTAGGAAGAGGGGCTAAGCTGAGGGGGCTTAAACCCTTGAGAATAATATTAAGTTATTATTCTAAAAGTGATGTGTGAAATGTGTTTTCCTTGATCCCAAATCCCTGGAAGGGGGAACGCATGCCTAAAAGTTCACACCAACTGATGAAGTGCATGCAGCCTCATGGGCGACATGTGTCGGCCCAAGCGCATGCAATTTAACCCAGGAAATGAGTCGTGTTGGGGGTTTCGCTTCCCATTTTATGCAAACGGTTGTGTCTGAGTGGGTCCGTTGGGCAATCCTCCATCCATCACCTGAGTCGAGGAGTCCATTCTCCATCTTTCGTCTGAATAGGCGGGCGTTCCCGATCGACCTCTCTTGGGTGCTTTATCATGGATCCTTTACCTGAACCGTGGGAGTCTCTACGTGGAATCTCTATACACCTTACGCATCTCTAAAACCAGAGTCATGAGTCTGTCCTATATTGTTGGTTGGGGAAATCCAAAGTGTCTCATAATTGCCGAACCTTGTTACGCTGAAGCATCTGTCTATCACATATTTTGGGAAACCCATGTTTGTTGTCCTAGTTGACTATGGCGGCCATGCAGTTCTTGGCTGGGTGTGTTTTGCTGCTATTGTATGTTCATTGCGGAGCCTTGTTGTTTTTCTACTTTGTACGGGAACGAGATTGAGGAAACCGGTTGTATGACCTATGTGTAACCTCTCTCCAGGTGAGAGAGGTGATTGTTGTTGAAGAGGCAGGTTTTACCAAGCCTATGAGTGACTCTCTCCAGGTGAGAGAGTGTGCAGAGGAAGGAGAGAGCTCCTGGAAGGAACCCTGTAGCTACCACAAAGCTTGGAGATTTCCGGTCTAGTCTGTTGTTGAAGCCCAAGGAAAGGGAGGTTAACAGCCAAAGGACTATCTAGGTGAAAGAGAAGGTGTATACTCCTGGGGTGGGACATGTATGTGGGGAAGGAGACTTTGTGGGCAGTGGGCATAAGTGGCTCCTGGGAGAGAATCCTCCTTCTTTTACGTGTATTCTTCCTGTAAACCTTACCTAGCCTAGGATTCCTTACCCAATGGAGCTTAGTCCCAGCTCGGGGGTGACCTACTGTTGAGAGTAATGAGCAGCGTGGTCTAAGGCTGGGAGGTTCGTGGAAGGTCTACACGCAGTTGGTGGTGCGTGATAGTTTCAAATATAAGTGTCACTATGTTTTGTAATTCTGTAATTAATTAAATTGCATACCTCTGATTCTTGCAATGTTATCACGTATTTTGTTGTGCATATGAATTATTTTTATTTCCATTAACTCTGAAATTCTAGCATTAATTATGTGTTTAACTGTAATTAAGAGTTTTAAGTTCATTAGAATGCATAATGTGTTACATAAGTGTTTTTCTGCGTAGTAACGTTGGCCCAACCGTGGGGTTCATGGTCGGGGGCGTTACATTAATTATACCAACTGATTCCATCAAGGATATCCTAGAATAACATCCACCAACATATTTCATATCTATAGCATGAAAATATTAAATAAACACATATTTATCCATGGTAAGCTTCAAATATTTAAAAATTTGAACATTCTTACCCTCAACATGAGTCATTTCAATATTCTATGTAGGAACTTGCATTCTTTTAGCCAATTTAATATTGATGAAATTATTCTTTCAAATGGGGTTAGTGAAAACAATGATATTCTATTGTTGAATACATCCATGAATCTATAATATGGAGTTTTCACATGAAAATAAACCCCTAGTGCTCTCTATTACACCTTAGATTCACCTCAATGTACCCTACATTTTTTCACCAAAATTGGACAATCCTATAAGCATATTATGTGTCTTATTGTCCCAGGATGATTGAAAAGTGTGGTTGTATTCAAAATCATGTATTGTATAGGACCATGCTTATATGTCTTATGTATTGATAGGGGGTCTATGTGGTATCCTTGGATGCCATATGTCCGTTCATGGATTGTCGTTTTAGTCCCCATTTCAAAATTGTATTTTTCTTTTATGGCTATGGTCAACTACTCCTTGGTGCTCATAACTATAACCATGTCGATCATTTATGATGTGGGTTAGATATGCAACCATCTCGGGCTAGATATACTAGGACACATTATTTAGTGGAGTTACATCGTCTCTTACACCTTTTTTATGATGTAAAAGTGTTTCTCCTTGTAAATATTGTCACACCTATGTACAACACATTTATTATATTCCTAAGCATGGATCCCTCTCTTATCTATTCTTCACACTTTGTCCATTTACTATCAAATATGATTCTACACATTCTCACTCAATTTCATGTCTCTGGAGGTAGTTTCACATTTCTTAAGGAATTACATACATTCTTAGGTATTGGTCATATCCTTTGAGGCACATTTCATCGAATTTTGCACATATGGACATCCTCTACGCATGCCACATTAGAGATACTAGAATGTTGCTTGTCTCCCACCACTTTTGAAGGTGTTTTCCACATGATATGAGGATCGACTCACATTTGTTGGGTTTATTATATCCACGTGGATGTTTTGGTACATGATTTGACTTGTATATTGAGTTCCCTTTCCTTGTGGAGAACCTTTTCTTAATTTTAGGGCTTGATATTTCCTTGAATACTAGTCTTGATGATTCCTTGAACTCATAATGAGACGATCATCGACTTTAGAGGTCATTCTTCACATTATGATGAGTTCATTATTCCTAGAGGAGAGGAATGTTGGATCTTTTATTGCTTGGGAGGATACCCTGCCCTGTTTTGAGGCCTTGACATCACCCTTTTGATGGAACATTGTCCTTGGAGAGAATATTGTCCCCATTTTTATGTCGGATGTTCCTCTTTCATGAGAGTTTTATGCACATGTGTCATAAGTTAATTTTGTATTGACTTAGTATCCTTATTTGTGTGGATCTCAAGTCTCCTTTCTCAGTCTTATAGGATAATTAATTATTAATTAATGAAAAGGATGTAGAAGCCTACTCTATAAAGAGGCTCTCCACTCATTCGATATCGTTGTAAATTGTTGGATATCATTTTAAAATCCTTTTAGTAGAATATATTTCTTGCATATTTTTAGTGTCAATTTTGGATCTCCCTCTTTCATGGTTCATCAAAGATATTATTGTGAATGTTCAAGAATTCTACATATCTAGCAATATTGATCCAATTTAGGAGTTAATTAACCACCTAGAGAAGATATGTTATAGGTTTTGTTTCTTCCTTCTTCTCTTGTTAAATTTCGTAAGTACTTAATCCATTGCTTTATTTTTTCCTTTCGGTTACTTGGAAAGGTTTTTTAATTATTGTATTCAAGTTATAGTTGATCTTGTTTGTAAAGGCTTTTCCATTGAGGAAACCCTTCTTGTAGGGCCTTACTTTTCATTAATTGTTTTTACTAGACAAGAAAATATGTTCCCTTAAGGTTCTAGTGTCTCACTCTAATCCATAAACCTTGGATAACCAATTCTTAGAGTGGAATAATTCTTGACACCATAAATACCCAAGTGGATACAAGGAACCAAGTCTAATTTCCAAAAAAGAAACCACCAAAATTATAAAATCAAAATAATTTTTCTTTCTTTCTTTATAAATATAAAAAAACCATAATAAAAGAAAAAACATACAAAAATGTCCATTTATTAACTAGTGAGTGATTAATGTTATATCTTATTTCTAAATGGGTTTATGCTTCACTATTAATGTATAACCCTAAGAAGGAAAATCCTCCCTCGCCCCTCCCTCATTGTGCTTTAAGGATTGTTCTAACATATTCTGGGATGATTTAAGGAGTTCTTCAAATTTGTAAATTAATTTTCAATATTAGAAATAAAATTTGGTGAAATCCTGAAGGATGGTGTTAGGTGCTTCAAAGGTGTATTGTAACCGTCACCTATTCTATACTTCATTTCTATATTGTTTTTCAAGCTTAGATAAAATATCTAGTTATGAAATTGGTATCCCAGTTTCTAATTGTATTTATATTTTATTGGGATATTATCTTGGTAAAATCGTAGGGGGGCTCACCATCCATTATTACAAGTTTGTGCAAATTTCATGATTACATATTGATTAAGATTGTAATTTATCAACACTATCTTGTATTTAATGGGGAAGCTATATCTTATTTTAGACTAAGCATATAATAATTAGCCCCTAACCCTCTTTATATTGGGGTGGTTTGTGCCCTTGTTTTCCATAGGATATTCTTTAAGTAATCTTATCACTTATTGGAAATTGTCTATCTAATTGTATATTAAGGTGTTGTTTGTTGAAGCGAATCTTTTACAAGACATTGAATTATTCGAGAGGTTTACTTTATATAGATTGAGGTACCCCCCATGGATTCTAGGAGCTCTCTTAAAGTGAAGGGTAAATATATTGAGGTGATAGTGGTGCATTTCCCAAGTGTGCATACCTCCTTATCACCACAAGTGGAGATATTACAAGGGTGATAATTTGGGAAAATACATTTTCCCTAGATGGAAAATAAACTTATGATCGTGCTTCTATAGATGACATTATCCCAACAAGCTTGAACCATTTTAGGGTTTCTCATGGGTTGTAAGTGAGTTTTCTTGTATTTTTATCTTGATGAGATTATTGTTATTGCTAAATTGATTTGTATCATCCGATGACTCAAATGAAACAAAATACAACAAAAATGTATGCCACAATATAGAACACTCAAGATATTCTTCCCCTTATTCATAAACTTGATTCAGTTTGTAACAAAAGAAAAGATAATCCTAAGATAAGGGAAGTGAATAATCAACTAGGATTTGAATCTTTAGAATATATTCAAAGATGATTATTTTAGTCAAGTTTCCTAATGTAAGATGAAATGGATGCTCCTTGGATTAAAAATTCTTTCAAGCCATTTGATTTCTCCAACAATTTTACATTGAACTTTTAAGATTCAACCAATGTGATGTTGCTTATACTGATGAATAGGTTGGGTTTAAAAACTTATATACATTACAAAAATATAATCACTATGGACTCCAAAGAATTCAAAGTATGTGGATTCCATAGAGATATTCATGTAAGATTGGTAGTTTATCCAAATTTTTCTTACTGGACTTGGTGGTCATTGATGTTCTGGATTCTTGGGGCATGCTCTTATCTCAAAAGTGGGTTTTTTATCTTGTAGGTAGCATATAAATGGACCGACATTATGCTATTGTCCCCACTTATGAACAAATATTGGTAAATATACACTAATAATCAATGCGAATTTGTCACATAGAAGACCCATGAGATCATGGTAATGGATTGGTTTTCTATGAAGATGGTTTCAAATCCTACTCCATGATAGCAACATAAGTAGATCCTTAGGAAGAGATAAAAAAAATGTGGAATATGAACTTCAATAGGGCCAATTCATAATGAGGTATGGGTGTAGGTATTGTATTCACATATCCCAAGGGAATTATTTCATGTTATAATTTTCCTTTGGAATTTTATGGAAATAACAATATAGCATAATATGAAGAACTTTACTTGGTTTGAATCTGGCTAGATATTTTAAAATTAAAGATTTAAATATTATTGGTGATTATGATCTAATAATTTTACAAGTAAAAATTCAATTTGCATGAAAAAATGAAGGGATGAAAAGGTATAGGAATTCACTTTGGAATGCCACATAATGGTTTCATGCTTTGTATTTAGAAGCGTAGAATAAAATTTTTAAAATAAAAGCCGATGCACTAGTCATTTCTACCTGAACACTCTAAGTTTGTGAAGATTTGATGAAAAAAAGGAAAATTGGAAATCATATTTAGACCTTTGATTCCAAATAACTTTGTCAACTAGTAGGATTTTGATGATGACAATTCAAAAATTCAAAAATTTTAACTTTGTCAACTAGTAGGATTTTGATGATGACAATTCAAAAATTCTTAAATTTATGAACAACTTGCATGAATTTTTTGAGAACGAAAATGATTGGATAGAAGGATGAGAAAAGAAACTAAAATACAATACCAACTAGTATGATTTTGATGATGACGCAAAAATTCTCAAATTTATGAACAACTTGCATGAATTTTTTGAGAATGAGAATGATTGGATAGAAGGATGAGAAGAGCAACTAAAATACAATACAATTCTAGTTTCCCTTGTATCCCTTGAAAATATGTTTAACATATATGATATGTATAAGGAGAAGAGATAAACGGTTAATCCTAATGAGTATATGGAAATAAATTTTGAATCCTTGGAAAATACAAATATGGTAAAGATTGGTAAAGGAACTTCAAGTGGAGAAAGAAAAGCGATTGAAGGCTTATCCAAAAATTCATATATTTGTTTCCTTTCTCTTATGATCAATTGAAGACCTAGAAGGGAGATGTAATTCAACATATGATACCCTTGAAGCAAGGTACTAAGTCATTTCGACATAAATTGAGATAGATCAATCTAAAGTTGGCTTCCCTCGTCTAGAAAGAACCACATAAATTGTTTTATGTAAATATCATTGCACCTACAAGGCATTCAACTTGGGTGTCCAATGATATGATAGTAAGAAAGAAGATAGGTGAGATAAGACTTTGTATAGATTTTAGGAATCTCAATGTGGCAACCAAGAAGGATAATAATACAATATTGAACATGGAATATGTTTTGCAAATAATCAATACATGATAAAAGTTATTTTTATTGGATGATTTTTCAAGATACAATCAAGTGTGGCTAAATGAATATTATAGACACAAGATTTGATTTACCAAAATTTTGAGAACATAACAATATATGAGGATTCCTTTTGGTTTTCTCAATGCATGTGTCACTTTTGAGAGAGCTATGGATTATGCATTCCCATATTTTATGGGAAAGATAATGGATATTTACCAATAAGGTCTCACCAGATTTATTAAAGATAGGAAATATCAAATTGGACATCTCAAACAAGTATTTGAAAAGTGCCACACATACAAAATCTCATTGAACTCTAAGCCAATATTTAAGGTTATTGAAGGAAACGTTCTTGCTCACCTTGTTTAAAATAATGGGGTAAAGGTTGAACTTGAGTGGATAAAGGGAATTAAAGAAATCACTTGACCTCAAAATAAAAAATCTGTGTAATCATTCTTTAGAAAATTTAATTTAATCTGTAGGTTCATCCAAAATTTTGTTGAAATCATCAAGACTATAACCAAGTTTTTGAAGAAGGATTATGACATTATGTGTGGCAAATATAGTAAGAAAACTTTTGAAGTTATAAAATATGTGATCATAAAATCCTTGGTATTGGTAAGTCCAAATTATCAAATAATTTTCAATTTTGTTTATTTTTCTTATAACTATAAGATTGTAGGTGTGTTACTACAAAATAATTATCAAGGTGAAGAATGACTCACTTCCTTTATGATTAATGTTCTCAGGGATTCACGTTTAAAATATGAAATTATGAAAAAGAAATCATACACTTTGGTAAGATCATCGAAGCATTTTAAAACATATATTGGGTATGTCAAAGTGATTTTCTATGTTCCACATTTGGTGGTAAAAGAGATTTTAACTTAAAAATAGTTTGGAACTAGAGTTAAGTGGGTAGCCAATATTCAAGAATATGATTTGGAAATTATGTCTACTCAATTGATCAAAGAAAAAGGATTAGCCAAAATGATGTCCAAAGGAAATAAAGTTACTCTTGGACCGAAAGATGAGTCATCCCTATAATTTTTGTAGGGATTGAAAAATTAAAAAATCAGAATTGATACACATATATCATCTACTATATCAAAAAACTTACAATTCCAAGACACCTTCCAAATGATAAGAAAAGATATTTCATATTAAACATGTCCAAGTATTGTTTCATCAACCAATTCCTTGGATGGAAAAATCACAATGGATTTATTCTCATATGTGTGGACCATGAAGAAGAAATAAAGTTAATGGATGAGTTTCACAAAGGATTATGTGGTGGATATCACATTGTAAAGAGAACCACTCACAATATTCTAAGATGTGGTTATTATTCTCCTACCATATTTTCATATGTCCATAAGTTTGTCAGGTCATGCCAACCTAGTCATCTCTTTACATGAAAGAAGAAGTTTGCAAGCCCTCCTTTACATAAAATGTAGGGGAATTTCCTAGTTAGGTTGAATATATACAAACCAAGAATCGTATAGATAATTTTTTTATGGATTTATTATATTAAATAATCATCACTTCTTTTAAAATTCCAACAAATATTACCACCAACAATCCTAAATCTTTTAGTTCCACGTAATTGTGAACATTTTGTTTTGATCATGGAATTTCATATCCCACTCCTCCAACTACTACCCTAAAGGAAATGGTATTGTTAAGTCATATCCCACTCCTCCAACTAATACCCTAAAGGAAATGGTATTGTTAAGTCAAGTAAAAATAATTTGATGACCATTATTAAAAAGATAGTGGAGGACAACAAGAAAAGTTGGGCATAGTAAGATAACTATGCTCTATAGGATGATATAATGATAAAGAAAGATTCCATTTGAGATAGTGTATGGGATGGATGTAACATAGTTAGTTCATATAAATACCCAAAATTATACGAAAATGAAGTATTTATCCTCCGATGTAGAGGTAATGCATAGTAGAATAAACTAGCTTGTCGAACTCGATGAGACCAAAAGAAGTTCCTTTGATAATTTAGTACAATGCCAAGAGGAGACACAAAAGACGTTCAATCAGAAGCCTCAGCAAAAATGTTTTCATAAGGATGACCTTGTCCTCTTATGGAAAAAAATAATAAAAAATGCAGGTAAACTCAGTAATTTTAAACGTCTTTTGTTGGGTCCTTAATAAATTGAATATGCGCAAGTGATAATTCTTTCTATCTAAGTCATAT
Organism: Picea engelmannii; assembly: GCA_009831015.1. NCBI lineage: Eukaryota > Viridiplantae > Streptophyta > Pinopsida > Pinales > Pinaceae > Picea > Picea engelmannii. The sequence goes on from ML806664.1 coordinate 249,466, forward strand.
GGTTAGTGAGAAGTTTTCATTTTTCGTGAATGGGAATGTTCTATTTTTTTTTTTATGAAGGCAATATCTGATGCTATGGGGTATCCTTGTACCATATTGAGTTTTCCTATCCTTTCCCCTCGTCTGATTTAATTTTCTTTTTTTGAATTTTCTTTCATTTCAAAATAAAATGTTGAATGTTTCTTACACGTATGCATTATCCTTTGAGATATGGTGATACTAACTTGTACTTGGAATTATATTTCATTTATGCGTGGATTTATTTCTCTTATACATTATCCTTTGAGATATGGTGATACTAACTTGTACTTGGAATTATATTTCATTTATGCGTGGATTTATTTCTCTTATAGGTAAGGGGGAAATGCACTTGTGCCTATACACTCCCATGTATTTAGTATTCATTTGGTTGAGAATGTTTCAGGTTTACAAGTTTTTCATATTCTAGATTTCTCATGCACTCTCTAGATGAGCACATGTTCTTGAGTTAGAGCTAATTATTAAACTTTAGATTCACCTTAGTGTATCATACATTTTTTAACCAAATGTGGAACATCATATGAGAATATTATATTCCTTATTGTATCAATATGAGACAACAGTTTGCTTGTATTGTATCGGACCATGCTTAGATTGTGAAATTTGATGATCACCTGAAAAAGATTAAGAAGATCTAAGAATCTGAATGAGTAGCAATAGTTTTAGATATTTGCAATAGAGAACGAAATGAGAGAGAAAGAAGAAAAGAAAAATTTAACTACACAACTAAAATATCAATAAATTACTCTAAAATTGAAGAACTAGAGAACCATAGTACATGAGGAATTTCAAATTAATAGAGAATAAATTCAAATTTCATGAGTGAGGTGCGTGAACCTAGTAAAGCTAGTTGGAATTAAGGACAAAAAAGTAGAGGAAAGTGAGTTCTAAAGTCCCAAAAGATTGGAATATAATAAAAAGGCACTTTCACTAGCTTGTAAAGTAGATTTCCCCTTAAGTATATGGATAGACCATTCTTAAGGATCAAATGTTAAAAATTGTTAAAATATTGAACATTAGACTCATGCGACCAAGATCTACATTACTTAGGTGGGAAATTAAATCTTAATAGATGAAAATATTCTCTAACAACCCCATAGGCCGAACTAGGAAAAAATAAGGGGAAAAAAATTGGGTCTTGGCCAAAATATGCCAATTTAGGTACCAAAGTATGAAACAAATCCTCACGAAGTGAGGAAAGAGGGAAACAATCATGGTAAACCCACCCACCCTGCCTCAAAATGGGATGATGAGAATAATACTAGGAAGTCTCCTCTGAACTCTCCACCACTCCCAAGTGTCCTCGCAAGTCTATGAACCACTGCTCTGTGAAATACTTAGTGAAGATGTCTACAACCTAATCCATTGATGTATAGTATTGTAGTGAAATAAATCAATCATGTATGAGCCCCCAAATGTAGTGCATGTGTATCTCTATGTTTTTGGTCCTCTTCCTCTGTACTGAATATTTGGAAATTTGAATAGCACTTGGATTGTCACGACATATGATAGTTGAATTGTGCAACTGTAAACTAAAATCTCTAAGAATATTGTGCAACCAAATATCCTATGTACTTGCATTCACTGCTCCATTGTACTCTGCGTCTGTGGATGATAAATGCTGATTTTTTTATTCTCAGATATGATAGTTATTGTTTTATAATTTCAATGAAAATTTTTGTTTCATGCCACATTTATCATAGAATAACTATACACTAAAAATATCAACTATTACAATGCAATGAAAATAACAAGATCTATAAATATTAACCATGCACAATAAACACAATAAATCAAGAATTTATCATGGGAAACCCAACCTTGGGAGAAAAACCAGCAGCCTTTTCTATAGAAGAATAAATTCAACAGGTTACAAGTTTATCACCACCAAAATAGACTAAGAGATATCAAAGAGTCACCTCGCAAGACTCGCAGAACTCCCAAGAGGTAGCGCACAATATAAAATACCAAGAAGTTCAAGTTGTAGTGAATATTACCTCAAATAAGACCTTGAAACTTGTGCCTTCTTTATTGAGTGAGAGATGAGTGAGTGAGTGTGTAAAATGAAATAAAATGAACCTTTATTTATGTTTGTCAAGTCACTTGTATTTTTCATGTGGGGTCGACTTCTCTTCCTAGGTCTTCAATTTTACTTTATTGTTTTTTGTCTTTTACTTGTTGAGGCTGACTTCTCTTCTTGGGTGTTCAATTGATTCTTGGGGTTTATTTAATGGTTATATGGACATAATATTTTCTTATTCAAACTTCTTATTGTCTAGAAAGGTTTTCCTTGATCTTGGTTGATGTAATCTTCTATGTCATGCACCTAGTTGATGTGTTAATTTCCCATATAGCACATCGAGTCTCTATCATTCCTTGTCAACTCACATGTTCAATGATAGAGACTAAACCTTGGACATTCTCCTTATCCAATTCACATGGCCATCTAAGGAGAATTCTTGTCTGATGCTAATACATGGAGAACATCAATGTCTTGGGCCATTCTCCTTAGCCAAGAAGAATGTTTTCCTTATGCATATGTGCCTTGAGTGATTTTCGGTCATTGTCAATTCACATGATAAAGGATAAATACTATTCCTGGGCCATTTTCCTCAACCAAGTCACATGGCCAATCTGAGGAGAATGTCTGCCCGATGCAGCCCAAAAAACAACAATAAAGAAATAGTTGATTGCTCATTTCTTGACCAACATATAAGACCTGAGACAAAAATAAAAACATAATGAGATATGGACTTGAAATCAGTTCCATATCCAACCACATCTAAATTTGTATAACCAAGAAGATCTAGTGTGCCTCCTATAGCATAATGAATTCCAAAACTAGGAGTACCCTTCACATACCGAATAATTCTCTTAATATCTTTCCAGTGTATCTCATGAGGTGCTTGCATGTACCTAGAAACAAATCTAACTGCATAAAAAATGTTAGGTTGAGTATGATTGAGGTAGATAAGACTCCCAACCAACTACTTGTACCTAGTAATATCCACCAAAGGTGTAGTACCCCCATCCCTAAGGATCACTGAAGAAATAAATGATGATGTTTTCGATTTACAATCTATCATATAAAGCCTGATAAGTAGATATCGAGCATACTAGTACTATGTCATATTGATCCTTGAATCATACTAGCTGATTTCAAGTCCATGAAAATAGTGCAACTATTCCATATATATCATAACAAAAATTTCATGCAATGCAAAAAAATTGAAACCAATGTATGATGTTGAGCTCCCTATGATAAGTAAATGATAAATATAATGTACTATCAATAATAAGGAGTCCACCTGTCTCAACATATAAACATTCATATTTAAATGGCATTGGAAGAATCCTTATGATAATAAGAAAGATCCTTGTTAGATCTAACTATACTTGTGTGCATCCTTCTTAACGTTGGGGGGTTCAAGACCCATAGTTCATCGAGAGTTGACCAACAAAACCCCCAAGGCATCATCATATCAATGATCATCCAAATACTAAACAATTTCTCACCTGAGACAACATGAGAATCAAAGAGACGATATGGTATTGTATCAATGATGAAGGAATAATTATGTAAGAATCCATTCAAGTTGGAATTCATACAATCCATTGTAATCTATTTAATGACTAACAATATGTAACGAAAACAAACACATTCATTTGACACATGATCAACACATCATAAGACAAGAATCATTGTAGATTTATTATCTTTAGTTAACCATTCATAGACATACATTAAGAAACTCATCAATTGATAGCAACAGAGCCCTACACTCTTATACATGTTCCTAGTATTGCATTCCATAGTGCCATGTGATTTCCTTTAGAATATGCAGATATTATAGAACCAGACTCACAAATAGAGAAAATACAAAACATTGGCTCACAGTGAAATTAAGGACATTGACAACAACAACACTAGCTAGCCAATTGGATAGTTAAAATGACTAACTCTCCTTCCATTATTGTTGCTCCCTTATATCTTTCTCTCCATTCTAGTGCTATGTCACTTTCAGTTCTTCCCCACTCACTTATTTGATTGTCAATCCTGGATTCTTTTGTCATCCACATCTATTCCATGTACCCTCTTTGGAGTCACGAAAATCTTAACTTCTTTTCTATATCACCTCCTTACTACTCCATGATATCTCATGATTTATGAAGTAACCATTTGGGAAGATTTTTTCAAAGATTATTTTCTTGATTCTGGCATGCATGAAGTTTCTTCTTAATTTCTAGTGTGCATAAAAAAACTTGGACTGTCGCACATTAGAAGAACTTGATCTGACACACATTATAAAAACTTGAATTGGCATGCACACACCTCCTATCACCTACTATGCAGTTGCTTGAGTGAGTGCCAAAATTTTATTAGCCGCTCACAACTTTGTTTGTGTGTATGCTCAATATTTACCCAAAACTTTAGGTGCCAATAGGCTCCCACCACTATTATTTATCTCCCCCTTTATCTAAGTTCTCGATGTACTAACGGATGTGACAGACATAACCTTCTTCATGATTTCCTGAAAGAAATCCTTGAATTATCTATTAGACTCATTGAGGGTGTTATGAAGTTATTAGGTGAGGTGAACACCGTCATCAACTTCGATTGTTGTGATCTAAGGGGAAGTCAGGTCCATTACCTCTGAATTATTGATCAAGTGGACGACAATGACCTACATGCATTTCCATTAAGTATAAAATATTAAGCCCTTATCGGCCACAATAGTGATTAGCTCTGAGGTGCTTTTCTACTAAACCTAGACAACATAAATTTATTTAGTTTTGGTCGCAATAGTTTCCATTGCATATTTTGTCTCGATCCCTTTTGTAAAATGCATTATCCTTGGATCCCCCTTTAATGGGGACCATGCATTCTGCCTTCATCCGTGAAACCTCGACCCACATTTGGTCTTGATTATTCTTAGTGCACCTTTATAGCGTGTCCATCTATTCATCTGGGACTGGCTCTAAATGCATCGACCACTCAACTGCCCCTTTCTAAATTTCCTATATTGTTATGTAGAAAGGAAACAACAACATTGCATCCCCCTATTCATCATTAGGATTTTAATAAATGTTATGAAAATTGCAATTTTTGAAATAATGTTTTGTTGGACTCTTTAATGGTAGGGTCCCAACTTATGTGCAATGGAAGGAATCATGGAGATATGAAAATAAGGCCACTCCCAATAGCGCATTCAAAACCTAAAGGGGGCCTCTAGAGAACCATGGAAAGAATAAACAAGATTCAACTGTAGTGGAAGTCCTTCCCAAAGTTATAGGAATAAAATATAACATTAAGTCATCAATGAATTCATTAAGGATATAACATTCCCAAGGAATCTAGACATATACTAGACACAAATCATCTGCTATGACGACCCCAAGTGGACACTCCTCCTTCGTACATTTGCAGAGATAAAATGGGTGGAAAAAAAAACTCACCGAGTATTAATTTCATAGGTCACCACCCGACCTGTTCCTCGACATGTTTTTTACATTCCATACACATCAACCTGGGTAGCATATTTAACATTCAACACTTTTTTATGTTCCTCCCCATGCATAGCTAATTCAAGAAACCTCTAGATTTTTTATGAAACAACCAGAATTTCCCCCCACAACCAAAGGTATCCACCATGTAGGTGCATAAGTAATAAATGAACGCAAATTATCACGGGACCACCACAGACAAAGTGAGGGAAATCAACCAGGGATAGTCTGCCATCCTAACAAAGTGGTTTGGCCTAGTCTTGGGTGAGGAATAGTTTTTTACCATATGCAATGTGAAAATCCTTTGCATAATTGTGAAAGATTAGGGATGGAAATTGTATAGAGTTTATAACACCATAATCGACGAAGTGAAATTCTTGCTCTTTTCCCATTCGGGATCTTGTAGAACTCACATTTCAAGGTAATGAAGGCTCTGGTATCTATAGATCTTAGGTTGTATTTGATTTTTTATGGCCATGTGTCCTGCTTTATGAAGCCATTCAAATTATTCCTACTTAGTCAAATTGTTGCTAGTGTTAATATGTGGATAATATTCTCTTTCTTGCTGCTTCTCTCCTCTTCCATCATTCTGAACTTTAGGAGTCCTTCTCATACAAAAGAAATAGGAATGCATATGTTTAATTGGGAAAGTATTAATGTGAGGATAGGAAATTTTCTAAGTGAGTACAGTGGTACAACTATGGGGGAATAAACCAAGTCGTTAATAACTTGAAGTACCATATGGTTCTCTTTGAACTATACAACTAGAACATTAATACTTTACCATCCTATGAGTCCCTCCAAAAGTAAATGAGAGAATGTTTTGCATTTTGTCCTCATTTAAATTATAGATTTTAGAGCCACGTCAACCCTCTACATTTCCTTTTTCATTGATGGAACATGTACATACCTTTTTTTTTTCAAACGTGTGCAATGTCCAAGAGAGATCTTAGTATTTATTGCTAGGTACCATCACAATAAGATATTCCCCAAGTATGGTACAATTGATATGTCACTTTTTATGGCATGAAAATATTTTTTCCATTGTAATTTAAGTGTGATGTTGACATCCACATACATTCGTGAGTCTTATTCTTTTGGGAGAACATGCATGATTCTTGTGCACCACTGCATTGGTTCACCCTTGGTTAATTAGTCAGAGTGACCCCTGGCAGGTTGGGTAATGTAGCCAAAGCCTTCTATTCATTCACAAGATCAAATAAACCATGAAAAAACTAGAGAATGGAAGAAAAACTCTCATTTATTCCTTCTCCATCCTAACTATTACAATCAAATTTCAACCCCTTATAACTATTATTTGGGATTTTCGAAAACAACTAATTTTAAAGAAAAAAAAAAATTAGAAAAATATCACATGAATCTAAAATGGATCACTAAGTAAGAGCTAACTATTTTGACACTATTTTTCAACTCACTTTTCTGATTAAGCTCATAAACTAAGAGATAACTAATAATTGAAGAATTAAAAATTCTCGTAAAAACACTAAAACCCAAATTTGAGGCCTTATATGAAGGAATTTGGCCCTGAAAAAGTGTTGGAATGATGTCCAATCAAATAGTTTCAATCGACACGACAATGAAATCTTCGAGATGTAAATCCTCATAAAATTTCATCCCAAACGGATAACTGAATAAAAATTTATGTTCATCGGAAATCTCTGAAAATCCCTACATCATCGGGACACTTCTTCACACATGCCCAACCACTCAGTTTTTTCCATGGAGGAACTAGACTCGACCCATATAGATCTATTGGCATCCAATGACTAACCACTACTTCCTTACACATGCACAACTCATATGTTCTCTCAATTGGGTTGGGAAGGATTGAATGGGAACACAATCTTTCGATTTCATCATATTTAGTAGCCATATACATCCTTTGTCAAGGAGATTCCCTTACTTTTCCATTAGAAAATCATGGAATTGGGGAGACAAAGTGATTTCTCAGTTTTGTACACTAGGCATTCATATATCAGCTTCACACTTCGCGCCACTACTTTTCTATCCAACATCATTCACAAGAAAACATATACCAATGGATATCCATCTTTGGCATGAATATCTCTCCTAGTGGATCCTCCAAAGCTTCCCATTCTCCAAGATGTCATTGATTCAAGGCCCACCATTATGCAAGTATTTCTATTAACACTATATCAAGAGAATCTACCTAGTGGTGTTTGGGACTGTGTTGCATCCAAGAAATAAAATCATCCACTGGATCTGACCCATCAAATTGGTAAGACTCGAAATATTCTTTGCGCACTTCCATGGTAATGTGGGTGCATCTCCTTATTGAAACTTCATAAATATTGTTCTTCCACCTCTCCATGGCATATTCTAAATCAATATTATATGGCTTCATTCTCCTTCAACTCAGTTTCCCATCCACTGTGGGATTAACATAATCTTCCATGCACCTCATGATGTTGTAGGTATGTTCAATAACAAAGATCCACACATCTTCATCCACTAGATTGTTTTATATGTCCCATTCATTAGGATCCAAAAGTGTGATCATGTGTAGGGTGTCAGTCTTAAGTGACATTTGTCACTTCTTCATATTCCACACAACATTTTTGTTGAATTCCTAATCAATTCCAAGTAGGGAATGATATGGATCATAATCATCCACGATCTATATCACTTCAAAATCATCCTTCATATTTACACCCTCTATGTTCACTTCGACTTTATCAAATCTGCGTATAGAGTAGAATATATAGTGATTTTCCAACCGAATATGGTTGGGAGACCAAACCAAGTTTGGTTTACCCATCAATTCCCATGAATTATTTTGTAGGATGTTCATGTCATAACCCATATATAGCATGACCCCATATATTTCATAACTACTAAGTTTAGTTTTCGTCTCGAACTCTCTTCCTGTGCACTTCTTTTTACTAACCTATTACACATCCCTTTCTAGTAGGGGGGATGAAATATATCTGTCTATCCCTTCTTCCCCTATGTAGATTGCTAACATATGCATCACATTTTTCACAACATCATGGTCTCTTAACAATCTTAAATAGAAATGCAAGAAGTTACTAACTTTCTCCTCAATGTCCGTTTCTCGACCCAAGTCATGTAGTTTTTCTTCTCACGTTATGGAATTAATATCTTCATCTACATTTTCCTCTATTTCCCCTTGTTCTATAAATCATGTATCATCTTGTCTACACACTTCTTCCAGCGACATCTCCATCATGCATTGTATTTCCTTGCATACCCAAAATTCCTCTAAATACTTCTGTGTGGCATGCCATAATTCTTCATGGAAAATGGCCTCTTCTAACGACTTCCATGTATCTCATTATACCTCATCATGGATGTTATTGGATAAATTGGTGAATGTGGACATAAACGGATCTCCCTAGATCCACATGTATCTAGAACAAAACAAGATAGGACATGATGCTTTCCCTAAGATTTAATCATCGAGTTTACTATCAAACAAGAGATGAGTGACATACCTTTGAATATCGCTTCCTTATGTCTTTGTTGTCCCTAATACGCTTCGGTGCTCTTGTGATATTGGATCTACATTGAAACAAAAACCAACCAAAGTGAAAGCAACAATAGTATATTCAATGAAAACTTACACATGTGATCAAGGAGTCATGTAATAAAATGAGAATGATTTTATGGGAAAGAAACATGCCACTGTAATATATTAAGTAAAAGTGGAAGATACAACCAAACATCCTTGATGTTGCGAGGTTCCCTTTCAGTGGCCCTTTGCTCCAACACACACAGAGTTTCTCCAAACATGCATGAAAAGGATCCATAATAACTTGATGGACCAATGAAGACCTCAAGTATCAATTGAAATAGAATCCTTCACACAATTCTCAGCCTATTATTTCATTAATTCTTTGCTTGCTTTCTTGCTTAACCTTTTCCATGATAAATCCATCATTATATAGGATAAAGAGAGATGGTTAAAAATATTAGGATCATCCCACCAAATAGTAGGATCCCAGCCATATAGATGCCACCTCATATTCTAGAATATCCCTTCTAGAACTTTCATGAAATTTGACCTTTTCTCAGTCTTTCAATGTCGTCGCACCCTGGATATAGTGCAGACTGCAGAAATGTTGCAAGCCAGTCTCATGACAGCCTGCAACGATTAGGAATTTCCACACTGTACCTTATGGCTTCCCTACGATGGCCTTCTAAAAACAAGTTTTGTAGAAGAGGGACCGAGTCACTTTTCTCATGAAGAAAGGTTATTTTGGAAGCATGAACACATGCTGTAGAAAATCACCAGGGTGACTAAAACAATGTGTAAAAAAATTACCCCCAAAGTATGAGGCTAGAACTTGTGACAACCTAAATACTTTGTAGAATGTGTGTGTGTGTCAAAAATAAGGAGTGCACCAATCAGAAACCTTCAAACAACCAAGCATCTGCGCAATATTTACCATCTCTGAGGTAGGCATTCCCATGCTCAGAATACAAGTGATTTAAATCATAAATGTCAGTCATGGCCACTAATCATACACTATGTATCCATGTCATCAAGATTCTACATATCCACCAGGAATACACTATGGATCTATGCTCGTAGAAAACTCAGATTCAAACATAGCCACAAGACATACAAAGTGGATCTATGTGTCAATAAAAATCATAAATACTCCATCGCAACCTAGATCGAAACAATGAGATCGAAGGTCTTCAATCCCTTCATCCATAGGTACGAATCTAACCATACGATTACAGGTGTTGAAGTAGAACATGGTAGAAACCACTTGATTACCGACCATTAATAAAAACAATTAACAAGTGCGAGGGAAATCACCATTGATGTCAATGACTCCCAAGGTACCTTAGTACAATCCAACAAATGTGAATAAATGAGCTAAAGTCAAGCACTTGATAGAATCTCTCAATCAAGGGTCAATGATGTGAACCCACTGTCAAAGGAGAAGAAACCTACCATTGAGGCATGCAGGTTCTAAGGTACTAATTGATTTCTAAGTCTTATTCTTGGATAATGAGTTGAAGTCAACAGGAAAAGAATCTTCACAGGAGGGCCTTGATGTATCCCCCATCAATGACACAAAACAAGTAACAAATTCTAGGTAGATCAAAGTATGAAGATGATTTGAAACTGACACAGGGAAGGCCGACATGGTAGGAATTGATAACTGCAGATGGTCGACTCAATATAAGGCTTATGTAGGGTTGGAATTCTCTTGAACATATGAACGACATGGAAATGGTACTGGAAACATTGACTCAAAGAAGACCCAAGATATGGACTTGCATAAGGTCAAACGAGAGACAAATTAATTTCCCAACCCAGATTCAATGATGAAAGGGGTGTCATGTTCAAGAGTGACTATTACTGCCACTAACACAAATATAGAGACACATTTCTTTCCCAATTTCCCCCCCACCATTTATGGCGAGTACCTCTTTATTTTTACGCAAGATTGAGGAGGATAACATATGCTTGTTGATGTAAGCTCATCCTTCGAATGAGTCCCTCGAAGCATGTTTAATGAAACCTAAGAAGGAGTGGTTTGGTTCCATATAGGTCTTTCAATGTTTGTTTAAAGAGTCCAAAGAAAGAAAACTTGGGGGTTTTTCATATTTAGAGAGTCTCAAAAACACTTAAAGAGGACTCTCTCAGTTCATTTTTCGTAAATTAGTTTAATGAGACCGAAAAAGTGATAAACTATCGCCCATCAAACGTTTTCTTCAAATACTTTTACGAGCGTGAAAAGAACAAGGTCGCTCGGAAAATCTTTTCATTTTTACGGAGTGTGAAAAGAGCTTAAAGGATACTCCATAGGTTTCTCTTTTTGTGTTACCATGACAAGTAAGAAAAAATGACAAAAGTATACTCGGTTGCGTTCTCATTGATTTGCGAGCACGATAACGAACAAAGACTCAGCTCGAGGTTTTTCCTGAAAAACCTAAAAAGTATTTGTCCAAGCGACAAACGTAAAAATAAACCAAAAAATGTATCTGTGTTTCGTCATTGAGGATCTTAGATTCTTCACCTGTGAAAAATCAAAAAACTTACAATTTCATAAGAACTTTAGGTTTTAGGTAAAAATGAATAAAATAATATAAAATATCAATGAAAAAAGTAAAAAATGAATAAATATAGGTAAAAAATCTTTTTGACCATTACATTGTCATTTTACCCAAAACTTGTTCAAAAACCCCTATTTCACCTCAAACTTCCACTACGGATTGTGGGAGGTATGGGAAACCATTCGACGAACGAATTCTATTAAAAAGGTATTATTCTTGTCCTCTTCATTTTCCTTGGATTAATTTATGTTTTTATTGGTTAAAAATGGTTTTTGAGTTAGATTTTATGAGGGTAGGTGCGCGTAGGGATCGCCGCAGGTGGCTTATATTGTTCCCTATGGAAACCAAATATTTCTACAGGCAAACTTATGGCTGACCTATGGTGATTCCACACTGCATAAAAATATCACCTGTGCATGTGCAACTCAAAAATTTCCCATTTATGTTTGGCCAATAAAAATTCCCAAGAAGGTAAAATGAAGATGTTAATATTCTCCTTATGGCTCCAATGTAGGTTTTTCACTGACAGAATGTTGGAGTGTAGGGAGAGAGAACATGAGGACGATGATCATTTCGCTGAGAATGGCCCGCGCACAGTTAATGCCCTCCGATAATGTGGGATGTTGAAGTTCTTTAAGATCTAGGACATGAAGGCCCAATTGAGGCTGCTTGATTATTTAGTCCACATTTAGGGTGTGGATCAATAGGTATTCCATGTGGGAGCCCACATACTCTCTTTATATATGTAGGATATCTATTTTTTGACAGGATTATGTCATTGTGGATCCCATGTGACATTGACAGGCAACAGAGGTGGAGGTCTACCGATGAGTGAGTATGTTCGTCGGTATTGTGAAACAAAGGTCGAGAGATGTAAAGGAAAGGTTGTCATTAGGGATGTCCGGGATTTACCCCTTGGGACTATCCTTTTCACTATATCATAGATGGAGGGGAGTGCATCTCCTCATATGTCTCTCCAGAGTTACTTTCAGTACACAGTGGAGTGCATGGAGCCTCGGGTATTTAACTGGTGTGATGGGGTTCTTCGGAGTATGAAGAAACAATTGAAAACGTGCAAGAAAGGTGACCTGAAATAGTTCGGGTATGGATCCATTTAGTGTCCTTCTTCCTGGAGAGGTTTCCACACTTTCTCTTACAGGTAGAGTGGGGCATACTATCCCCACAATATCAAAGAATGAAGAGGTGGTGTTACCTCATGGCTCAGCATGTGACCAGCCCCATCATCAAATATAATGACATGTTATTTGATTGGTTGAGGCCTTAGCTACGGATGGTATATGATTATGAGTATGTCAGTTTCGAATTTAGAGGTGATCCAGACTTGGCTATGCTTGAATATTCTCAATGGGGGAATTTAGGTAAGCAGAAAATTTTCTTTTTATAATGTTTTTGTGAATTTTGAAATATGAAGTGTTTTTTATGTTTTTTAATCCGACGACTAATCAAGAACTCTTTGACAATGCAGTTGTAGGACCGCACTGGCCTCTAGGTACATCCCCCATCATAAATGAGGGGAGGTAGTCGAGGTAGTAGGGTTGGCTTCCACTGATTATGAGGCGATCGAGAAGAACCTAGAGGGGTTGACAATAGATGTCTTGGATATCTCTATCAATGAGATCCCGAGACGTTATCAATGCCATACCATAGGCGTATCTAGTTCTCTTAGTCCACTGCTCTGTAGGGTAGCATGAGCAGTCATTTTTTATCATGAGCAACATCCTTGATGTTGTTTTGTATATGAATCCATGTGCTTCACATTTTTTATATTTTGGTCTTCGGACGAAAAAACACTTTTTGTAAAAACTTTTATCGTTATATATACATGAGGCTTCTACCGGCTTACTTGCTTTATATACAAAATGTGATTGGATTTATAAATTTCTCAAATGTCTGTGTAAAAAATAATTATCTAATGCGTTTGTTAATGTATTTAGACATCTAGGAATGTGTTGATATTCAATGTAATCAAAATAACGTTCCAAGAGGTGAATTTGTAAATATACCCTTAATAAAGTAGCACTTCAGATAACATAGACATTACTCAATTGTAGTACTACTAACTGCGAATCAATTCGTACAACAAGATGACAAATTCCAAGTGAAACAACGTGGTCAACAATTCGATGACTGCACTATACTCCGCAATATTGTTAGTTGATCGATCGAGGCAAACACCCTGTAGACTGATTAATTCATTCGTGTGTGCGTAGATTTCCCAAGCAGGAGATGATAGGTTCTGAGTACTACGACTAGCGCCATCGACGAAGCCAATGTAGGGTAGCGAAGACACCAACATCTAGAAACCAAGCACAACGCAAGGTAAGAAGCTGGGGGTCGAAACCAAATAACGAGAAAGCACATGAAAAGTACCACACAAGAGTATGATACAATAAAAATAGAAGAACTCATGCAAAGACAATCTAAGAATAGTACTTCTTCAGGTAAAGCCCATTTTTTGGTTCACTCAAAGGAATTCCATCATAATCCACTAACTCATAATCTCCCTTATCCAACACTCGTTTGACAATATAAGGGCCTCGCCACATAGCCTTGAATTTTTTGGCCCCTAGTAAATCATGATCTTGTTCATAGAGGAGAACTAGATCACCTTCAGAAAAAACACGTGGCTTGACATGCTTGTCGTATTGGGATTTGACACATTTTTTCTGATCTTCAATAACCAGGGTGGCATCA
>ML806664.1:263902-291311 GCA_009831015.1 Picea engelmannii
GGGCATACCCACAATTATGTGTGGGAGCGTGCACCAGGGTGTAAGTCTGTTAAGAAGGTCATCAACGTAACTTTTTCACCCACTCTATCCTAGCCCCTTCTTGTCTTGACTTCACGATGTTGGATTTCATCACCAACTAGTGACTTCTACATAAGAAGGTTTGTTTGCTTGGTTTGATTTCTAGATTTTATTAGCGAGTGTTGTTTGTTTCCGTAGTTTCCCATATATTTTATCCGTCAAATATTTGGTTTGGCCAACATCGAACCTCCATGTTGTTCACGTAGGATGCAAGGGGTACCCCTGGAAGATCTGAAAGGTTATCTCCCTTTACTTCCTAATTCACAGGAGGGCTCTCCCGAGCAGAGAGCGATCCAGGACACTTTAACCTCATGGGTGGAAAGTTCCAACTCTTTAGAAAAATTTTGAATTATTTATGATTCTCTAGAAGCTTTATGAATTCCTCCTAGATACGAGAGACATATTCTCCAGATGAATTCATTAGGAGAAATTATTGTTGACACTTCTGGAATACCGACCGTGTTGGGTATGTGTTATATTCTTTGCACGAGTAGTCATGTCTGAGCCAAGCGCGCAGGGGTTCGGGGGCAGTGCCCCCGAATTTGTTTTTCACACTGGGACAACATATTACCAGGATGACATATTTCCGGGACCACATTTTATTTAGGTGGTTTTTCGGCACATGGTTTTTTGCCGATGGTTTTCTATTTTCGGTTAAGGAATTAGGGTTTTGGACTAATCCAAGTCATTGGGTTAGGGTTTTGGATGCCGCTAGCTCCTATATGTATATTGTATTGTAAACAATGTAACACAATGTATGAATATAATATATGTTGGTTTTCCCGGTTTGGGTTTCCAGGTGAAAAATCTCTGTGTAATGTTTGTATTTGCCATTGTATCTTTTCTGTTCTTTTCTGAATATCAGTTTGCAGTAGATATTGTACAAGGTTAGAATTTACAGACTGGACCCCATACGGGACCTAGATTCAAGAATCCCCTTTGGTCTACTGAAATATTTAGAAACCCGCCTCACACGGTGCAGGACCTTCATGAAAACTTGGGGGCAGGTCCTGATCCACCTTTCATATCACAACTACCCGAAACGTTTATTACCTACATGATACCTTTAGACCACTTTGTTTGTACAACTAGCAATATCACCGTTGTTTGAGACACAAATTTAGTTGGTCCTAGATCAAATTTTTCTCTCCAGATGGCCCATTCTTGTATGGTCCTTCACGTTACGACTATTCCTACCGGGAATGTGGTGGTTAACCAAGCTCCCATTGGCACACCACTCTCATCTAGACCTACCCCGTTGCTTCCTCCTGGGTATCAAACTTTGAATCCTTCCACCGCCATCCCTACCTAGGTCCCATCCATAGTTTCTAGACTCTTTGTTCCACCTAGGTACAATGTTGTTGTCTGTTTTGTTCCTACACCTTCCCAGGTGCTCTTTGGAGGGTCTTATCCAACTTTTATTGGGGGATATTTCCCTAGTGGCTCCAATCCAATTGGAAGCACCCATCATCCGTTCACTTCTGGTTACCAAATTCCCGTTGGAGGGCAATCTCACATTGGGGGGAAACCTCCACTTGGAGGACAACCTCAGGTTGGAATCTATAACCCACTATATGGACAGAACACATTGGGATCACTAGCCCAAATTTGGAACCTTCTTGCCAAAATAAATCCACAATCATCTGGGGGAAACAACCTCAAGTCAAATCTTTTGTACCACCTCACTCTAGCCAGTGATATCCCAGTTCTTTGAATCCTACTTGGGGTTTGAACGTTCACTCTAGTGTCCCTTTTTAAGGGAACATTTCTAATCAACCCAACTTGATGGGCTATATGCCTCCAAATCATCCACGACAGAATCTACCAGGACTCTCCACTTACATGCAAACTGCTTATGGTCCTACTGGTATAACAATGAGACTTCCTCCCCAAAGTCACCAGTATCCTCATGTGAATAGACAGTTTCCTTTTTTAGCCTCTTTGGATTTACCCGACTTGTCTAAAATCTTGAATGATGCTATCTTACACCCCCCCATTGCCCCATTATACCAGCCAAATTATCATTCGACATTCCCAAGTTTGACGGTTGATCGGGAGAAGACCCAAACAATCATGTTATGAATTTCCACCTTTGGTGTTTGTACAACTCTTTGATGGACGACTCCATCTGGTTACGACTCTTGCAACGAACTCTCACGGGTTTGGCCGCAAAGTGGTACATAGAATTACTGCGAGGTTTATTTAATGACTTCAACACCCTTTCCATGTATTTTCTCACACATTACCAACTGCCAATCCACTACGAGACATGAACCGATATTTTGAGTTCCTTTAAGCAATCCTCTGCCACTCACATTTTCGATCACATCCATGAGGGGAGACACAGAAGATGCTTGATCAAAATCAACCTTCCTAATCAGTTATTGGTTGAATGGTTCACCAAATCATTCGTCAATAAAATCTCTCGTGATATTGCCATGGGTGGATTTTTCACCGAAGAGAAGGCAATTAGTTGCGCTCAGTACCTACATCTCATTTATTCGCAAACGGGAACTCTTTACGACTTTCTCCCTGATGTTCCTCGCCCTTCTACCACCACTACCTCAACAACCCCAACAACTTCTCATGTTGTTGATGGTGTGACTGGTACCTTCCACGCTGATCCGAAATCCACGTTGGCCACTCACACCAATTCCAAATCTACTGCTTCTAATTTCCAAGGTGCTTGATTCCTACTCCTTCCATCAACAAAACTTCTGAGGTTAACTCTGTTCAATCCACCCCTGTCGGCAAAAAAAAATCTAAAAAAGGAAAGGGTAATAATAATGAGGATAGAAATAATAATCCGCAATCCAAAAAATCCAAAACAAAACCTGTTGATGATAAGGATAAGCATAAACCTGAATATCCTTGCCTTATCTGTGGTGATGACCACTACACGAAATATTGTCCACGATGTGTCGAGGTCACTAAGTTCCTTCAAAGGATTGGGAAGCCTCTCACACCTTCCATTTTTTCACAACCTTTCCCTTCTCAACAAAAGGCCCAATTGGTCATCCATGACCAACCCTCTCCTTCCACCATTTCATATGTCCTTCTGTGTACTGGTAATTCTACAAAGAATGACGTTGCAATAACCACTTGGGCCAAAGATTATTCTCCTTCAAAGGAGAAAGTTGATGATTTACCACCTTCGTTGGTTCAACTGCCTCTGTCAAATTCACCTCCCAACGGTTCTCTTCATCTCGAATGACCGGGTCCTGATACAGTTCTCTGGCCTCCTCTAAAGGGCATTGTTCGAAATTCTTCCTTCAATCCTCATGTGAATGATGCTCAAAACTACAGTATTGTAGAACACCTTGCGCAAACACCCTCTCCGATGTCATTTCTTGAAGTACTTCAAAGTTTTCTCACTCAACGAAAGTCATTGTTAAAGGTCATTGGTGGAATTGATCCCACAGATACTAATTTGATAATATTTGACCTAGAATACCAAATTCCAAGGCTACCTCCTTAGTTAGCATTTCAGATTCAAGTTTTTGTCGGGAATAAGAATATTTGTAGAATCTTTATTGACGAGGGTGCCTCGACGTGCCTTATGTCAGTTACTTGTTGGAAATCCATTGTCTCTCCTCCCTCATCGAATCACACAATACACTTAAGGATTTCAATGGTTCTGGTTTTAAACCCTACGGTGTTATTCCCTTGTTGTCTATTACATTGGAAGGAAAATCAGTCAAAGTTGAGGTTGACGTCTTTGATGTGCCTCTTGAATATAACCTCTTACATGGCCGTAGCTGGATTGATTCCAGGCGTGTTTTCATGTCTACCCTTTTCCTTCTGTTACGTTTCCCACGTCAAGGAAAACTCGTTACGGTTAACCAACTAGAATTTTTCAATTTCGATTCCTGTACTAGAAATGTACCCTTTATCTCAAAGACACATCCTGGGTATGAGAATGTCGATGTTCATCTCCTAAAAGATTCAACTTTGATGGGAACCTTCCCAATACCACCACTCGATGTTCCACCTCCTTTGGTTGCATCAATCAACATTATTTCCACTTTCGTCTGTGAAACCCCCGCGTCTCATGACCCATGGATAGTACCCGATCCTAGTGATTATCTTCTCTATGGTGAACAAATGTCTTTAAGTCCATTTGAATCCACTTATCAATTCATTCAATCAACAGCCCCTTCTACACCCTCTCTCAGTGATTCATCTCCCTATCTGTTTCATGTGATTTTTCCTACCGACAAGATGATCATGTCAGTCATGTCCATGGAAGAAACCCCATGGGATGATGGACATCATCATTCCATTCTCTTCCTAGAACAACACACCATAGAGAGTTACCAATGGATTTTGACTCCATCAACTGTTGTTGTCATTTCCTCTGTTCCTGAGTCATCCCATG
Organism: Picea engelmannii; assembly: GCA_009831015.1. Lineage (NCBI taxonomy): Eukaryota > Viridiplantae > Streptophyta > Pinopsida > Pinales > Pinaceae > Picea > Picea engelmannii. The sequence goes on from ML806664.1 coordinate 268,359, forward strand.
ACGTGCTATATGAAGGGAACATGAGTAATATCTCACCCACCATTCCTCTTGCATATCCATTAAACCTGGAGTCATTGAAAATGTTCACATCAGAGCCTCGTGTTCCGTTGACGAGGTCGTCACCTATAAATCCATTTTTCAATAATTTCGTGACGTTTTCTCTTGGAACTACGAAGAGATGTCGGGTATTGACCTCGATATCATTGTGGATGAAATTAAGACCTACTCGGACACTAAACTTGTCCGATAGAGACTTCTCCCAGTCCACCCTCGTAAAGTCGTTGCTGTCAAGCTCAAAGTTGAAAAAATTCTTAAGGATTGATTTATTTATACTGTGGATTTAACTGATTGGGTCCCTAATCTAGTTCCTATCAATAAAAAATAAGGCATAATCCATGTATGTGTATATTATAGGGATATCAATAAAACTTGTCCTAAGGAGAATTATCCAATTACCCCCTTCGTTGACTAGATCATCGACGATTGTGACAGGAGAGAAATCTTTTCCTTAATGGACGGTTTCTCCAGCTATAATCAGATTAATATTTTTCTTGTGGATCAACACAAGACTTATTTCATTTTTCCTTGGGGTACCTCTTCCTACCGAAAAATTTATTTCGGTTTGAAGAACGTTGGTGCAACATTTCAGTAGGCCATGTCTTATGCTTTTCATGATATCAAGCACATTGTACAACCATATCTCTATGATCTATAGGCCCATTCCATGCACCACCAAGATCACCCGGCCCATCTCCGAGCCGTTTTCCTCCATTGTCGTTACTATCGTATACATTTGAACCCACACAAATGTGTTTTTTGTGTGGAGTCCAACCAACTTTTGGGTTTTTTTGTGTCACTTCATGGAATTAGGGTAGACCCTTTGAAGGTTGAGTCTATCCTTAATATACCTCCTCCTTCCACACTACGCCAACTTCAAAGTTTGCAAGGGAAGGGAATTTTTTTGCGTCAATTCATTCCAAATTACGTCGAGTTAACACAGGGTTTGACTCAACTGTTGAAGAAAGGTTACGAGTTTGTATCGGACGATACCACCAATAAATCCTTTGAAGCTTTAAAACTTTCCTTAACCCATACACCACTACTTTTCCCACCCAATTATAGTCGAGACTATTTCCTCTACCTCGTAGCTTCAGACTCTACCATTGCAATGGTTTTAGTCCAAGAATACGATTCACACGATGAACATGTAATTCACTATTTGAGTCAGAGTCTGACGGCCACCGAAGCTAAATATCTACATGTGGATAAACTAGCCTTGGAAGTTGTTCAAGATGTCCAACGTTTTCATCATTATATCTTATTACATAAGACCACTTTCATTTTCGATTGCAACTCTATGAAGCATATTCTTACATGCCAATTGCTAGGGGGAAAGTACTCCAAATGGATAGTGATTCTCCAGGAGTTCTACTTAGAGTTTGAATGCACTAAGTCTAAGAAATATTTGGTATTTTTTGAATTGATAGGTGACCTTCCCTCGACTGATACAAAAAATGTGGGAGAGGATTCCTTACTAGATGAATCCCTTTTTCTGATCAGTTTTGATGATATTTGGTACAGAGATATTATCAGTTATCTCTAGAGTCAAAATTTTCGACCTGACCTTTCTAGTATGGACCGTCGTCATATACGGTATCAAGCTCGTCAATACATAATTCTCTGTGAAACTCTTTATCATCGTGGTGTTGACTCTATTTTCCAATGATGTCTCACCTACGATGAGACTGAGAAAGATTTGAATGACTGCCACTTTTGACCATGTGGTGGTCATATGTCTGGGTATGCCACTTCCCAAAAGATCTTACAAGAAGGATACTTTTGGCCTTCTTTGTTTAAAGATTGTATCACTACTGTCCAGAAATTCCATGCTTTTCAAACGTATAATAACAATATAAGAACTCATCCCACTCCTTTACACCTTGTAGTTTTCGTTGGTCCCTTCACAAAATGGGGAATTGACTTCATGACATGTAACCCTCACTCGGTCAGGAGGCATGGACACATCATCATAGTTGTGGATTACTTCACTAAATGGGTTGAGGTGATACCTACATTCAATAACACAGGGAAAATTGCAGTACTTTTCATATTCAATCATATCATTACTCGGTTTTGTAACACCATGTTTCCCCTAGTCTGTAAAAATAACTATATTAGCCAAGTATTGTGGCAAACTCAGAAATTTGAATGTGTGATGTGAATGGACCTTGTGAAAAAGGTCGATGAATGTAAATAATATTATGAATATATATATTGCAGGGCTGCTGAGAGGGGATATGCTGAAAAAGAGACCACAATGGATGGAGAAAGGTGGTGGAAGGCACCTGGAATGGTGGCGTTAACTTCCATCGAAAACCAATACAGTATTTGGTCTTCACTGGCCCGAAGAACCAAGAGCAGCTTGATGGCCCTGAATTAAAAGACTCGCCAGGTTGGTAGGTAAAAGGGATCCTCATGAGTAATGAGGGATGGGGGTGTACCGCCCAACCGTAGAGTCCTCAGACCTGACCACTGCGAGGAATATCATGCCACACGCAACCTCACCAAAAGAAGAAAAGGCAGGACGAGTGGGCGATCAAGAGAGGGGGACGCGAGGGAAAATAAGAGGGAGAACTCTGGAAAATATAGAGTGAGTTATAGCAAAGAACAAGGAGAGTAACCTTCATTCTCGATCACTAGAAAACAGAGATGCAGTCTTGCAGCATCGTGGTCTCAGCTCGGGGGTGGATAGTGGTAAATCCGGTGGGAGTCGCTGAGCCTACGGTTGGGTGGAAACGAGCACCCCTCTCAGCACTTGCAATCACATCTGGTGTTATTTCTGATAAGTGTTTTACATCTTGCATCTTGAAATTTATATGCTAACCTGTATGCTCATAGTATGTGTAGTTTTATGAATGGTTTGAGTATAAGACTGCTTGTGTAGTGTTTTGATTTCAGAAATGGTGGTTGCATGCTTATAATGGAAAGACTAGATATGGCTTATGTTTTATAAATCACTATTTATATGCATACCGATCTAATTCAAACTTCAAGTCTGCTTTTGGGAAACCTATGTCCTTATTCATCCCCAGGAATACCCAGAATAGATATCTCCACAGAGATACCCTTCTTGGAAAGCTCACCAAGAACCTGGAAAAGGATTGGAAGGTGCAAGTCTTAGTAACCCTGTACGAGGAAGAATGATCCTCTTGAAATCCCGAAATAGCAATGCAAGGATAGGTATCGATCGACAGACGAGATCCCGTCGAAAGATATGTGGTCATTCATGACGGTTAGGTTGGAGGAAGAAATGGGGGCGATACATGTCTTAGCCCTTTTCCTTTATCTTCGTGAGTAGTGAAGAAATCAGGACCGTAGATCCCCAAGGTCTGTGAGAGTATCTGGACCGTTGGTTTTTCCATGCCCAGGGAGCAATGGAAGAGTGCACAACATTGGACCGATCTGAACCGTCAGATATTAGTTAGAAAACCCGACAACCATTGGATCTGTCAGGAGATGCATGAGGGTTAATCCCTCATGAACAGGGGCGAAAGTCTTGAAAGAGGAGTTGGTATCGGGATTTTGGATTTTGGGATTCCGGAAGTCCTAATGACAAGAGATCGGGACACTCCATGGTGGAAGTCCCGAAATAGATCTGGACCGTCCGATTAAGGAAGGCCACGTGTCGTGAGATCACCCACTTTGGGAAATTGGAAATCGAGAATTCGGGAGTCCCGTTGATAAGAGGTCAAGCTCTCGTATTGATAAGTCATGAAGGGAATAAGACTATGGTCTTATGAGAAGTGGTCATATTTGTCGAGGCATAACTCAAGGGGATAATTGTTAATCGAAGCCTATTCGGAACTTCGGCATTTCGATACCCGGAATACCAAAGGGCATATTCCTCTGGTGCTTGCAAGTCCCGAAATCTCGACTTGCGAATTCCCGAAATGGCAGCATGTGGTTAAGTCTTGATTAACGGATGAGATCCTTTCAAAGGATCCAAGGTCAGTAACAACCATTAGATGTGGGGAAAGAACGTGGACGATAGTACCTCGACCCCTCTCCGCCTTTGCAAGCAATGCACGAACGTGATCCTTTCGGAGGATCCAAGGTCTGTAATGACCGTTAGATTTGAGGAAGAGACATAGGCATTAATGCTACGACCCTTTTTACCCTTGCAAGGAATGAAGAAATCAGGACCGTAGACCCCATGATCCATGAAAGTACCTGGACCGTCCATCTATAGAGTACACGTGGTTGTTGGTAAGTGCTTCGGCGTTTCGACACCCGTGAAACCAAAGGGCAAGAACCCTTGTCATCGCAAGTCGCGAAATCCTGATCATCGAAACCCCAAAATGGCGTGAGGTGTGAATGAGGTTAAGGAAAGCCGAGATTTGATCTTGACCATTGATCATCCCAAAAATATCATGACTATTGATCTTGGCTGAAGGTCACCGTCATCCATCAGAGGAGACACGTGGTGAGCGGTTAGAAGTTTCGGGAAAAGTCCTGAAATCCCGTGGGCCATTGGATCCACACTCTTAAGAGCCATCCATCTCATACACAAATTATTATAACATAATTTGGATATTTGAATGACAAGGAGTCTTGGATTCATTGCATTTCGAACTCCCGAGTACCGAAACCCCAAAAGGATCCATACCATTGGATTAGGGGAGGCTTACGGCCGTTGATCTCCCTTTGAAGGGAAACTTTGGAGACCTTGTAATTTTCAGGGATTTGAATGGGGAAAGGTAGAAGTCATGCATCGCAATTCCCTGAATTGCAAAAATCCGATAAGTGCCTGGCTATCTTAAGTGCGTGGACACGAAACAGGGTCATGTGGACAAGACCCCAAGCGGGAGACTTTCCACTCGCTAGCCCTGTCGGGGTTCGGTGTTTCGTTGTTTCGAGATTTGGGATTTGTAGAGTCGAAAGACTTGACGTTTTGGTAGCATTGAGTCGCGAAGTGTGAAAATATGTTGTACTGGTTCGGTCCGTAGTCGTGACCCACAATCACATGGAGGTGGACACGGGAGGAACTAGCTGACACTAGGCCCACGTAAGTATTTTAAGGGATTTTGATCCTCGAGAAATAGGAGAAAAATTTACTATGCCTTAGTGGGTGTGTGACAAATTGGTATCAGAGCATGGTTACAACACTTGGCCTGCTTGGGCTCAGGTACGAGCCGCGTAAGAAGATATTGTTATCTGCGTTTTCTCTTTAAGGAGAAGGATTGCAGAATGAAACTGTAATCTGGGAATTTTCTGTAACCCCTCTATTAAAATGATAACTAATCTTATAGGAGTAGGGATGCACTGATCATTATCGCTGATAAGATATGAGTGTGAATGAAAGAGGTGGAATAAATTGTGCTATGAAGCTGCACGAGCTATACAAGGGACATGAATTGCGTTGTCCTGTTTTAGTGTTACGATGGCTACCTACTAAAGTAGGTAGAGTCTCTTGCAATTGAGATGGTTGGTTAGATAAGGATTAAGAACCAAATGAAGAACCCCTTCATGATTGGAAAATATAGTAGGGACTGGTAAGATCCTTAGAAAGTTATGATCACCATATTATTAAGAGACTAAACCCTAAGCATATAATTTCTCATGATTGAGAGGACTGGTGAAAATATGTAGGGTCAGATTTACCTAACCTATAATGGTTAGAATCGACAGTGAGGATAACCTGTTTGAGGAGTCCTTTGGGATTGTTGCTATTTCCCAAAAAGTGACCCTTGTTGGTCGTTTCCATAAGGAGAGGGTAACACCATATGAGTCATGACTATGAGACTAGTCTGGTAAGAAACCTAAAAGCTCAGAAGAGATAGCGGGAGAAATCCCTCAAAAAATAATTTTGAAGGTTGGATGGGATCAAGAGTCAAGATACATTAAAAAAGAAACAACATGATTCGAGTCGTTCAGTCTAGGATAAGTAGCGCACTGGTTAGTTGCGAGGAGGTACCAGAATTTCACAAAATCAAAAGCACTTGGAAGAAGCATTACGAAATTCACGAAAGGATCATATCCGATGATCAAAGAGAGAAATTGGACCGTTGACCATCCGGAGAGAATTTCGCAATTCCGGGGATCGATGGAGTCGAGGTTCTTCACAATAGAAGTCCCAAAGTCGCGAAACAAGAAATCACGACATAATCACAACCATTGGTTGGAAAGTCGAGACTTGATCAAGACCGTTGATTTCCAGAGAGATCTGGACTGTGGGATCTATATTGTTGGGCTGCATGGATCAAAAGTTTGGGAAATGGTGGAGAGTTGTCCACGGATTCACCAAAATATGGGATCCTGACACGTGTCTGAGAATTGACCCTAGGTTCTGAGAAAAGGGTCATGCGGATGAAAGATCCAAGAAAACCTTAGTTTCAGGTTTTCGGATTTCGAGAATCTAGGAAATAGATATTTCTTGCAACAAGAATTCTGAAATCATGAAATGCAAAGCGCCTTTTTATTTGGATCATGGTCACCGCCGGTGGTCGTGTGAGGAGAGGGCGTAAGCTAGTATGATGAATAGTGCATGATTTTAATGCATTGAAGAGCTTCATATTAAGAAGCCTGATACTCATACCAGTAAGGTATGAATGATATAGAACGTGCAAGTAATGCACATGTATGATGTAAGGGTATAAATATACCAGGGGCCCAATATGAAGGCCCTGATGAGTGAAATGTGAGGCAATGATTAAACTTGCCAAAAATTGAATGAATACCATGGATGCATAGTTGACTCCGTTCTAAAGAGTCATGAAGGTTCCGTCTTAAATGATAGCTTAAGGGAAATGTACTCCATTCTTCCAGGAAAATCCAGTACAATTAAATGAAAGAGTAAACAAGTGAGGATGCTCTGATGTCATGATAAGAGTCAAATGTTTATGCCTTTGAAGATCACATGAGAAGGACTGTGAGAAATCCTGAGATGAATGATTTTAAAAATGGAAATGTATGTAGTCTATGAAATATACCTACGATAGCTACATGCAGGCTTAGGATTATGAAAGTGGTTAACTACATCATATATGTAAGTTAGAAAAGATGCATGTTTATATTCCTTAAGGGGAATATTTGGTAGACCACTAAAAGGCTAACTCAAGGTTGAGGCCATCACAAGTGGTGATGGATCTTCAACAAGGAAGTTGCATGTTGAAGGGGTTCCCGGTGGAGGAACTGTATAAGGTCTCTGTCAGAAGAACAGAGTCACAAACCTAATAATTGTTGAAGGATGGACAATGGGATGCAAGGCATGTCCATGTATAAGAATCCTAGATTACATTTTGAAAGTATCATGTAAGTAATAGAAGACTAATAACCAAATATTGACCATTCTGATAACCAAATAAAAGTGTGTAGGATGCACATGTTCATGATTCATTATGAGAAAAGATTTTCTACTAAAGCATGTTGAAGTATCCTAAGAGTTAGGATGAGCCTAACCCAGGGCTGCTCAGAAAAAGAGCAGTTGTGGAAACCAGTATGGTTGGTAAGAGGCCAGTAAACCCCTGAGTATGATTGAATGAATAAATGGGTATGTTTAATTGATACGGCTTGGTTGAAGCTGTGATTAAGGAAGTGAAGTGAGACCTTAGAGATAATTTGACCGGGCTGAAAATCCCCATGCGATGTAGAAAGAATTGGGAGAAGGGGAGATCCCTCAATATTTCCCTTGCTATGCATTACGTTTCTATGGAATGAGGAAGCTAGTACATTGATGAACAAAAATGCTTTGACACCATAATAATGATGGTTGTAATGTTGTGAAAACAATTGAGAACTGTTGTGTTACACTCATGAAAAACATTAAGGATAATGTGATGAAGTGCATACAGATATGCTAGACATGCCTGAAAATGTTTTTAATAATTAAATGCTATGATATTTGCATTTCAATTTACATGATGATTAATATGCCTATGGTGTATGTCATGTGTAAAAAGAAATAATATTGGAACTGTTGAGAAAGACAGTTGCCAATGATGAACAACCTCAAGCAGAGGGTGACCATGGAAAGGCTGCGGTCGAAAGGTTGTTGACGGGACTGTGAAAATCCCACTAAAGCACTACTGATAAGGTAGAGAACAGAGAGAGGGTGCTAACAGCCAAGGGACGGTATAAATATATCCATGACTGTGTGGCATAGGGTATGAAGGTATTGGGTAAGAACCCCTTCCAAAATATTTTATTATTGCATAAAATTGAAAGGGCAGTTGTATGCCTTGGATACCCAAGTAGGGTATGATTCAGGAAGGAGAACCTAAATAATGGAGGTATGAACCTCTGGTAGTAAACACTGGTTGTAATCCTCGGAAGAATTCATGAATTGACATGTCATGAACACATGGACCAATCAAGGAACGATTGGAAACAAAAGTGTTCATAGATAGCACGTTGCATGGAATTACTTCCAGGAAATGCATATTTGCATAAAGGACAGTCAAGCGATTTCTCATTAAGGAAGGAAGAGCTTCCAACATTTCTACCCACGTAGTATAGGTGATAGAGAAAACCAAATTTGGGTGGCCATGAGTGTTGGAACCCTGGTTATTAATGAAGGCATAATGCGTGGGTGCATTCATGCAAAACTTTTAAGTTTAATATGTACTAATTTGGGGTCGTGATCGACTTATAGCAGCAAGCCTGGTCTTGTTGTAAGAATGAATGAAAATGAATGAACCATATGAGGAAAAGGTCAGTTAAATTCCAACACCCCATGGCCAAGAAATGGTCATAAAGTGTGACGAACTTGAAATCAATGCAAGAATGCATTGGGTATGAATGTGGCCATGGATAGTGGCACATTTGTTAAAACCCTTTGAAATGTTGAATTACNTATATGTACATGGAAAATCTAACAATTTGTTTGGCTGATTGAAGAATGAATTGCAGGAAGTAGGGGGGGTCATGGATATGACAGTAAGGTAAGCCTATAAGAAAGACTGATTGCCTGCTGAGCCAAACTGCAAGGAATGTTATTTCCTTTTGAGAAAGTGAATTTGATTGTTAGTATGCACAATTCTGAAATTGTTGTGACGATGTTGTAAAGGTGTAATAAAATGTAAGTACATGAGAACTAACAAATTGATTAGTCGAGGAATGAATGCAGGAAGAAGGAGTCTTGGATATGGCAATGTTGTAAGCCCATAAGGAAGACCGATTTCCTGCTGAGCTAAAATGTGATGGGAAGGAAAGTCCCATAATTATGAATCTGGTTCCTGAGCGGGACAAATATGAAAACAAATCGTGAGACTTGATAAATCTATGGGTGACAGGTTTGCAATAAAATTCTGAAAGTTAGAATTTATGATGACGTCTCACGAAATCTTGTGTACCTGTGATACAGGTGAGAATAAAAGATTTGTCCTGAAAGGAATAGATGAAGGCTGTCAAAGCTAAAGATGATGAACATGGCTACTGTTGAGCCATGAAAACCCCGTGATAATCCATGATTGCCTGAAAATTATTGTGTTGAGGTAACACAAGCCGGAGGGATGCCTCGGTAGAGAAAGTCTGAGGGACGCCTCAACTGAAAGACTCAATAAGATCTCTAAGATTCCTGTGCGAGAAAACCTCGGCAGGGCAAGATGGATTGCCCGAGGGACTGTATAACAGTGAAGGGGATGCCTGAGATTGGGCCTGGAGAGTGAGTGACCGCAAGGAAGACGAGACCTTAATAATTTCCTGTAAATTATTGGGATCATGCACATAGGGGGCAGTTTCCTGTGCGAGAAAACCTTGGAAAGGAAGATGAAATCATGATAGCTCTTGTGAGCTATTGAATTGGAATCATGCATCCAATGGGTACGTCAAGGAGGACAATGAGCATGGATAACAAAACTACCATGTGGATACAGATCCATAAATTGCACAGATAAGTATTGTGCTCAAATTATGAAATTTTCCTTTTGAATTATGAGCAACAATAAGATGTTTTTGCAAAAAATTGTGATTAATGTGCTTGTTGTCCAAGAATTATGGAAGGCAGGTGACGAAGACTGAGATGCTGAAAAAGGACCGAACCGAGGATGAAGGTCAAGCCTTCTGAAGTGGCCGAATGAGAAAGGCATGACAAGTGTTTGAGAAAGAACACCGAGGACGGTGTTCCTTTAAGGGGGAGGGAATTGTAACACCCTGTTTCCCCCAGTCTGTAAAAATAACTATACTGGCCAAGTATTGTGGCAAACTTAGAAATGTGAATGTGTGATGTGAATGGACCTTGTGAAAAAGGTCGATGAATGTAAATAATATTATGAATATATATATTGTTGGACTGTTGAGAGGGGATATGCTGAAAAAGAGACCACGATGGATGGAGAAAGGTGGTGGGAGGAACCTGGAATGGTGGCGTTAACTTCCACCGAAAACCGATACCGTATTTGGTCTTCACTGGCCCGGAGAACCAAGAGTGGCTCGCTGGCCCCAAATTAAAAGACTAGCCAGGTTGGTAGTTAAAAGGGATCCTCATGAGTAATGAGGGATGGGGGTGAACTGCCCAACCGTAGAGTCCTCAGGCCTGACCACTGCGAGGAAGATCATGCCACATGCAACCTCGCCAAAAGGATAAAAGGCAGGATGAGTGGGCGATCAAGAGGGGGGGACGCGAGGGAAAAGAAGAGGGAGAAATATGGAAAATACAGAGTGAGTGATAACAGAGAAGAAGGAGAGTAATCTTCATTCTCGGTCACTGGAAAACAGAGACACAGTCTCGCAACATCGTGGTCTCAGCTTGGGGGTGGCTAGTGGTAAATCCGCTGTGAGTCGCTGAGCCTACGGTTGGGTGGAAATGAGCACCCCTCTCAGCAGTTGTAATCACATCTGGTGTTATTTCTGATAAGTGTTTTACATCTTGCATCTTGAAATTTATATGTTGACCTCTATGCTCATAGTATGTGTAGTTTTATGAATGGTTTGAGTATAAGACTGCTTATGTAGTGTTTTGATTTCATAAATGGTGGTTGCATGTTTATAATGGAAAGACTACGTATGGATTATGTTTTATAAAACACTATTTATATGCATATCGATCTAATTCAGACTTCAATTATGCTTTTGGGAAATCTATGTCCTTATTCATCCCCAGGAATACCTAGAATAGATCTCTCCACAGAGATACCCTTCTTGGAAAGCTCACCAAGAACCTAGAAAAGGATTGGAAGGTGCAAGTCTTAGTAACCCTGTACGAGGAAGAATGATCCTCTTGAAATCCCGAAATAGCAACGCAGGGATAGGTATCGATCAACGGACGAGATCTCGTCAGAAGATCTATGGTCATTCACGACCGTTAGGTTGGAGGAAGAAACGGGGGTGATACATGCCTTAACCCTTTTCCTTTATCTTCGTGAGTAGCGAAGAAATTTGGACCGTAGATCCCTAAGGTCCGTGAGAGTATCTGAACCGTTGGTTTTTCCATGTCCAGAGAGAAGTGGGAGAGTGCACAGCGTTGGACCGATCTGAATCATCAGATATTAGTTATAAAACCCGACAGTCATTGGATCTATCAGGATATGCATGAGGGTTAAGCCCTCATGAACAGGGGCGAAAGTCCTGAAAGAGGAGTCAGTATCGGGATTTCACATTTCGGGATTCCGGAAGTCCTGATGACAAGAGATCGGGACACTCCATGGTGGAAGTATGGAAATAGATCTGGACCATCTGATTAAGGAAGGCCACGTTTCGTGAGATCACCCACTTTGGGAAATCGAAAATCGAGAATTCGGGAGTCCCGTTGATAAGAGGTTGGGCTCTCATATTGATAAGTCCTGAAGGGAATAAGACTGTGGTCTTATGAGAAGTGGTCATATTGTCCAAGGCATAGCTCAGGGGGATAATTGTTGATCAAAGCATGTTTGACACTTCGGCATTTCGGTACCTGAAATACTGAAGGGCATATTCCTCTTGTGCTCGCAAGTCCCGAAATCCCGACTTGCGAATGCTTGAAATGGCAGCGTGTGGTTAAGTCTCGATTAACGGACAAGATCCTTTCAAAGGATCCAAGGTCGGTAACAACCGTTATATGTGGGGAAGGAACATGGACGATAGTACCTCGACCCCTCTCCGCCTTTGCAAGAAATGCACGAACGTGATCCTTTCGGAGGATCCAAGGTCTGTAATGACCATTAGATTTGAGGAAGAGATGCAGGCATTAATGCTATGACCCTTTTTACCCTTGCAAGGAATGAAGAAATTAGGACCGTAGACCCCATGATCCATGGAAGTACCTAGAACGTCCATCTATAGAGTACATGTGGCTGCTGGTAAGCGTTTCGACACCTGGGAAACCAAAGGGCAAGAACCCTTGTCTTCGCAAGTCGTGCAATCTTGATCAACGAAACCCCAAAATGGCATGAGGTGTGAATGAGGTTAAGGAAATATGGGATTTAATCGTGACCGTTGATCATCTTGAAAATATCACGACCATTGATCTTGGCTGAAGGTCGTCGTCGTCCATCAGAGGAGACACGTGGTGAGCGGTCAAAAGTTTCGGGAAAAGTCCTTAAATCCCGTGGACCGTTGGATCCACACTCTTAAGAGCCATCGATCTCATACACAAATTCCCATAACAGAATTTAGAGATTTGAATGACAAGGATTCTCGGAGTCGTTGCATTTCGAACTCCCGAGTACCGAAACCCCGAAAGGATCCATATTGTTGGATCAGGGGAGGCTTACGGCCGTCAATCTCCCTTTGAAGGGAAACTTTGGAGACCTCGGAATTTTCAGGGATTTGAATGGGGAAAGGTAGAAGTCATGCATTGCAATTCCCCGAATTGTGAAAATATGATAAGCACCTGGCTGGCTTAAGTGCGTGGACACGGAACAGGTTCATGTGGACAGGAACCCAAGCGAGAGACTTGCCACTCTCTAGGCCTATCAGGGTTCAGCGTTTCGTTGTTTCGAGCTTCGAGATTTGCAGAGTCGAAAGACTCGACGTTCTGGTAGCACTGAGTCGCGAAGTGAAAAAATACACCGTACTGTTTCTGTCCGTAGTCATGACCCATAATCACATGGAGGTGGACATATGAGGAACTAGCTGACACTAGGCCCCCATAAGTATTTTAGTGGATTTTGATCCTCGAGAAATAGGAGAAAAATTTACTATGCCTTTGTGGGTGTGTGACAGGTTTGGTGTCCCCCAAGCTATCTTTACTTATCATGGTAGCCATTTTCAAAATTTCATGATGTCTGATCTTAGTAAAACGTTGGGTCTTCGGCATGAGAACTCAACCCCCTATTACCCACAAGCCAATGGCTAGGTTGAAGCAATAAATAAATTTCTCATTACTATGCTTCGACAGATGATAGGAATTCATAGGAAAAGTTGGCACACGATGTTGTTTTCAGCATTTTGGGCCTACCAGACATCCCTCGAGTCTGTCACTAGGTTCAAACCTTTCCAATTAGTTTATGGTATCGAATTTGTTCTGCCGATTGAATGTGATATACCATCTTTGAAACTAGTCGTTGAACGTCTTCCAAACACCTCTATTGAAGAGGAACGTCTATTGTACCTGATGAAATTAGATGAAACCCATCGTGATGCCACCCTGGTTATTGAAGATCAGAAAAAATGTGTCAAATCCCAATACGACAAGCATGTCAAGCCACGTGTTTTTTCTGAAGGTGATCTAGTTCTCCTCTATGAACAAGATCATGATTTACTAGGGGCCAAAAAATTCAAGGCTATGTGGCGAGGCCCTTATATTGTCAAACGAGTGTTGGATAAGGGAGATTATGAGTTAGTGGATTATGATGGAATTCCTTTGAGTGAACCAAAAAATGGGCTTTACCTGAAGAAGTACTATTCTTAGATTGTCTTTGCATGAGTTCTTCTATTTTTATTGTATCATACTCTTGTGTGGTACTTTTCATGTGCTTTCTCGTTATTTGGTTTCGACCCCCAGCTTCTTACCTTGCGTTGTGCTTGGTTTCTAGATGTTGGTGTCTTCGCTACCCTACATTGGCTTCGTCGATGGCGCTAGTCGTAGTACTCAGAACCTATCATCTCCTGCTTGGGAAATCTACGCACACACGAATGAATTAATCAGTCTACAGGGTGTTTGCCTCGATCGATCAACTAACAATATTGCGGAGTATAGTGCAGTCATCGAATTGTTGACCACGTTGTTTCACTTGGAATTTGTCATCTTGTTGTACGAATTGATTCGCAGTTAGTAGTACTACAATTGAGTAATGTCTATGTTATCTGAAGTGCTACTTTATTAAGGGTATATTTACAAATTCACCTCTTGGAACGTTATTTTGATTACATTGAATATCAACACATTCCTAGATGTCTAAATACATTAACAAACGCATTAGATAATTATTTTTTACACAGACATTTGAGAAATTTATAAATCCAATCACATTTTGTATATAAAGCAAGTAAGCCGGTAGAAGCCTCATGTATATATAACGATAAAAGTTTTTACAAAAAGTGTTTTTTCGTCCGAAGACCAAAATATAAAAAATGTGAAGCACATGGATTCATATACAAAACAACATCAAGGATGTTGCTCATGATAAAAAATGACTGCTCATGCTACCCTACAGAGCAGTGGACTAAGAGAACTAGATACGCCTATGGTATGGCATTGATAACGTCTCGGGATCTCATTGATAGAGATATCCAAGACATCTATTGTCAACCCCTCTAGGTTCTTCTCGATCGCCTCATAATCAGTGGAAGCCAACCCTACTACCTCGACTACCTCCCCTCATTTATGATGGGGGATGTACCTAGAGGCCAGTGCGGTCCTACAACTGCATTGTCAAAGAGTTCTTGATTAGTCGTCGGATTAAAAAACATAAAAAACACTTCATATTTCAAAATTCACAAAAACATTATAAAAAGAAAATTTTCTGCTTACCTAAATTCCCCCATTGAGAATATTCAAGCATAGCCAAGTCTGGATCACCTCTAAATTCGAAACTGACATACTCATAATCATATACCATCCGTAGCTAAGGCCTCAACCAATCAAATAACATGTCATTATATTTGATGATGGGGCTGGTCACATGCTGAGCCATGAGGTAACACCACCTCTTCATTCTTTGATATTGTGGGGATAGTATGCCCCACTCTACCTGTAAGAGAAAGTGTGGAAACCTCTCCAGGAAGAAGGACACTAAATGGATCCATACCCGAACTATTTCAGGTCACCTTTCTTGCACGTTTTCAATTGTTTCTTCATACTCCGAAGAACCCCATCACACCAGTTAAATACCCGAGGCTCCATGCACTCCACTGTGTACTGAAAGTAACTCTGGAGAGACATATGAGGAGATGCACTCCCCTCCATCTATGATATAGTGAAAAGGATAGTCCCAAGGGGTAAATCCCGGACATCCCTAATGACAACCTTTCCTTTACATCTCTCGACCTTTGTTTCACAATACCGACGAACATACTCACTCATCGGTAGACCTCCACCTCTGTTGCCTGTCAATGTCACATGGGATCCACAATGACATAATCCTGTCAAAAAATAGATATCCTACATATATAAAGAGAGTATGTGGGCTCCCACATGGAATACCTATTGATCCACACCCTAAATGTGGACTAAATAATCAAGCAGCCTCAATTGGGCCTTCATGTCCTAGATCTTAAAGAACTTCAACATCCCACATTATCGGAGGGCATTAACTGTGCGCGGGCCATTCTCAGCGAAATGATCATCGTCCTCATGTTCTCTCTCCCTACACTCCAACATTCTGTCAGTGAAAAACCTACATTGGAGCCATAAGGAGAATATTAACATCTTCATTTTACCTTCTTGGGAATTTTTATTGGCCAAACATAAATGGGAAATTTTTGAGTTGCACATGCACAGGTGATATTTTTATGCAGTGTGGAATCACCATAGGTCAGCCATAAGTTTGCCTGTAGAAATATTTGGTTTCCATAGGGAACAATATAAGCCACCTGCGGCGATCCCTACGCGCACCTACCCTCATAAAATCTAACTCAAAAACCATTTTTAACCAATAAAAACATAAATTAATCCAAGGAAAATGAAGAGGACAAGAATAATACCTTTTTAATAGAATTCGTTCGTCGAATGGTTTCCCATACCTCCCACAATCCGTAGTGGAAGTTTGAGGTGAAATAGGGGTTTTTGAACAAGTTTTGGGTAAAATGACAATGTAATGGTCAAAAAGATTTTTTACCTATATTTATTCATTTTTTACTTTTTTCATTGATATTTTATATTATTTTATTCATTTTTACCTAAAACCTAAAGTTCTTATGAAATTGTAAGTTTTTTGATTTTTCACAGGTGAAGAATCTAAGATCCTCAATGACGAAACACAGATACATTTTTTGGTTTATTTTTACGTTTGTCGCTTGGACAAATACTTTTTAGGTTTTTCAGGAAAAACCTCGAGCTGAGTCTTTGTTCGTTATCGTGCTCGCAAATCAATGAGAACGCAACCGAGTATACTTTTGTCATTTTTTCTTACTTGTCATGGTAACACAAAAAGAGAAACCTATGGAGTATCCTTTAAGCTCTTTTCACACTCCGTAAAAATGAAAAGATTTTCCGAGCGACCTTGTTCTTTTCACGCTCGTAAAAGTATTTGAAGAAAACGTTTGATGGGCGATAGTTTATCACTTTTTCGGTCTCATTAAACTAATTTACGAAAAATGAACTGAGAGAGTCCTCTTTAAGTGTTTTTGAGACTCTCTAAATATGAAAAACCCCCAAGTTTTCTTTCTTTGGACTCTTTAAACAAACATTGAAAGACCTATATGGAACCAAACCACTCCTTCTTAGG
Source organism: Picea engelmannii (assembly GCA_009831015.1). Classification (NCBI taxonomy): domain Eukaryota; kingdom Viridiplantae; phylum Streptophyta; class Pinopsida; order Pinales; family Pinaceae; genus Picea; species Picea engelmannii. The sequence goes on from ML806664.1 coordinate 285,161, forward strand.
TTTCATTAAACATGCTTCGAGGGACTCATTCGAAGGATGAGCTTACATCAACAAGCATATGTTATCCTCCTCAATCTTGCGTAAAAATAAAGAGGTACTCGCCATAAATGGTGGGGGGGAAATTGGGAAAGAAATGTGTCTCTATATTTGTGTTAGTGGCAGTAATAGTCACTCTTGAACATGACACCCCTTTCATCATTGAATCTGGGTTGGGAAATTAATTTGTCTCTCGTTTGACCTTATGCAAGTCCATATCTTGGGTCTTCTTTGAGTCAATGTTTCCAGTACCATTTCCATGTCGTTCATATGTTCAAGAGAATTCCAACCCTACATAAGCCTTATATTGAGTCGACCATCTGCAGTTATCAATTCCTACCATGTCGGCCTTCCCTGTGTCAGTTTCAAATCATCTTCATACTTTGATCTACCTAGAATTTGTTACTTGTTTTGTGTCATTGATGGGGGATACATCAAGGCCCTCCTGTGAAGATTCTTTTCCTGTTGACTTCAACTCATTATCCAAGAATAAGACTTAGAAATCAATTAGTACCTTAGAACCTGCATGCCTCAATGGTAGGTTTCTTCTCCTTTGACAGTGGGTTCACATCATTGACCCTTGATTGAGAGATTCTATCAAGTGCTTGACTTTAGCTCATTTATTCACATTTGTTGGATTGTACTAAGGTACCTTGGGAGTCATTGACATCAATGGTGATTTCCCTCGCACTTGTTAATTGTTTTTATTAATGGTCGGTAATCAAGTGGTTTCTACCATGTTCTACTTCAACACCTGTAATCGTATGGTTAGATTCGTACCTATGGATGAAGGGATTGAAGACCTTCGATCTCATTGTTTCGATCTAGGTTGCGATGGAGTATTTATGATTTTTATTGACACATAGATCCACTTTGTATGTCTTGTGGCTATGTTTGAATCTGAGTTTTCTACGAGCATAGATCCATAGTGTATTCCTGGTGGATATGTAGAATCTTGATGACATGGATACATAGTGTATGATTAGTGGCCATGACTGACATTTATGATTTAAATCACTTGTATTCTGAGCATGGGAATGCCTACCTCAGAGATGGTAAATATTGCGCAGATGCTTGGTTGTTTGAAGGTTTCTGATTGGTGCACTCCTTATTTTTGACACACACACACATTCTACAAAGTATTTAGGTTGTCACAAGTTCTAGCCTCATACTTTGGGGGTAATTTTTTTACACATTGTTTTAGTCACCCTGGTGATTTTCTACAGCATGTGTTCATGCTTCCAAAATAACCTTTCTTCATGAGAAAAGTGACTCGGTCCCTCTTCTACAAAACTTGTTTTTAGAAGGCCATCGTAGGGAAGCCATAAGGTACAGTGTGGAAATTCCTAATCGTTGCAGGCTGTCATGAGACTGGCTTGCAACATTTCTGCAGTCTGCACTATATCCAGGGTGCGACGACATTGAAAGACTGAGAAAAGGTCAAATTTCATGAAAGTTCTAGAAGGGATATTCTAGAATATGAGGTGGCATCTATATGGCTGGGATCCTACTATTTGGTGGGATGATCCTAATATTTTTAACCATCTCTCTTTATCCTATATAATGATGGATTTATCATGGAAAAGGTTAAGCAAGAAAGCAAGCAAAGAATTAATGAAATAATAGGCTGAGAATTGTGTGAAGGATTCTATTTCAATTGATACTTGAGGTCTTCATTGGTCCATCAAGTTATTATGGATCCTTTTCATGCATGTTTGGAGAAACTCTGTGTGTGTTGGAGCAAAGGGCCACTGAAAGGGAACCTCGCAACATCAAGGATGTTTGGTTGTATCTTCCACTTTTACTTAATATATTACAGTGGCATGTTTCTTTCCCATAAAATCATTCTCATTTTATTACATGACTCCTTGATCACATGTGTAAGTTTTCATTGAATATACTATTGTTGCTTTCACTTTGGTTGGTTTTTGTTTCAATGTAGATCCAATATCACAAGAGCACCGAAGCGTATTAGGGACAACAAAGACATAAGGAAGCGATATTCAAAGGTATGTCACTCATCTCTTGTTTGATAGTAAACTCGATGATTAAATCTTAGGGAAAGCATCATGTCCTATCTTGTTTTGTTCTAGATACATGTGGATCTAGGGAGATCCGTTTATGTCCACATTCACCAATTTATCCAATAACATCCATGATGAGGTATAATGAGATACATGGAAGTCGTTAGAAGAGGCCATTTTCCATGAAGAATTATGGCATGCCACACAGAAGTATTTAGAGGAATTTTGGGTATGCAAGGAAATACAATGCATGATGGAGATGTCGCTGGAAGAAGTGTGTAGACAAGATGATACATGATTTATAGAACAAGGGGAAATAGAGGAAAATGTAGATGAAGATATTAATTCCATAACGTGAGAAGAAAAACTACATGACTTGGGTCGAGAAACGGACATTGAGGAGAAAGTTAGTAACTTCTTGCATTTCTATTTAAGATTGTTAAGAGACCATGATGTTGTGAAAAATGTGATGCATATGTTAGCAATCTACATAGGGGAAGAAGGGATAGACAGATATATTTCATCCCCCCTACTAGAAAGGGATGTGTAATAGGTTAGTAAAAAGAAGTGCACAGGAAGAGAGTTCGAGACGAAAACTAAACTTAGTAGTTATGAAATATATGGGGTCATGCTATATATGGGTTATGACATGAACATCCTACAAAATAATTCATGGGAATTGATGGGTAAACCAAACTTGGTTTGGTCTCCCAACCATATTCGGTTGGAAAATCACTATATATTCTACTCTATACGCAGATTTGATAAAGTCGAAGTGAACATAGAGGGTGTAAATATGAAGGATGATTTTGAAGTGATATAGATCGTGGATGATTATGATCCATATCATTCCCTACTTGGAATTGATTAGGAATTCAACAAAAATGTTGTGTGGAATATGAAGAAGTGACAAATGTCACTTAAGACTGACACCCTACACATGATCACACTTTTGGATCCTAATGAATGGGACATATAAAACAATCTAGTGGATGAAGATGTGTGGATCTTTGTTATTGAACATACCTACAACATCATGAGGTGCATGGAAGATTATGTTAATCCCACAGTGGATGGGAAACTGAGTTGAAGGAGAATGAAGCCATATAATATTGATTTAGAATATGCCATGGAGAGGTGGAAGAACAATATTTATGAAGTTTCAATAAGGAGATGCACCCACATTACCATGGAAGTGCGCAAAGAATATTTCGAGTCTTACCAATTTGATGGGTCAGATCCAGTGGATGATTTTATTTCTTGGATGCAACACAGTCCCAAACACCACTAGGTAGATTCTCTTGATATAGTGTTAATAGAAATACTTGCATAATGGTGGGCCTTGAATCAATGACATCTTGGAGAATGGGAAGCTTTGGAGGATCCACTAGGAGAGATATTCATGCCAAAGATGGATATCCATTGGTATATGTTTTCTTGTGAATGATGTTGGATAGAAAAGTAGTGGCGCGAAGTGTGAAGCTGATATATGAATGCCTAGTGTACAAAACTGAGAAATCACTTTGTCTCCCCAATTCCATGATTTTCTAATGGAAAAGTAAGGGAATCTCCTTGACAAAGGATGTATATGGCTACTAAATATGATGAAATCGAAAGATTGTGTTCCCATTCAATCCTTCCCAACCCAATTGAGAGAACATATGAGTTGTGCATGTGTAAGGAAGTAGTGGTTAGTCATTGGATGCCAATAGATCTATATGGGTCGAGTCTAGTTCCTCCATGGAAAAAACTGAGTGGTTGGGCATGTGTGAAGAAGTGTCCCGATGATGTAGGGATTTTCAGAGATTTCCGATGAACATAAATTTTTATTCAGTTATCCGTTTGGGATGAAATTTTATGAGGATTTACATCTCGAAGATTTCATTGTCGTGTCGATTGAAACTATTTGATTGGACATCATTCCAACACTTTTTCAGGGCCAAATTCCTTCATATAAGGCCTCAAATTTGGGTTTTAGTGTTTTTACGAGAATTTTTAATTCTTCAATTATTAGTTATCTCTTAGTTTATGAGCTTAATCAGAAAAGTGAGTTGAAAAATAGTGTCAAAATAGTTAGCTCTTACTTAGTGATCCATTTTAGATTCATGTGATATTTTTCTAATTTTTTTTTTTCTTTAAAATTAGTTGTTTTCGAAAATCCCAAATAATAGTTATAAGGGGTTGAAATTTGATTGTAATAGTTAGGATGGAGAAGGAATAAATGAGAGTTTTTCTTCCATTCTCTAGTTTTTTCATGGTTTATTTGATCTTGTGAATGAATAGAAGGCTTTGGCTACATTACCCAACCTGCCAGGGGTCACTCTGACTAATTAACCAAGGGTGAACCAATGCAGTGGTGCACAAGAATCATGCATGTTCTCCCAAAAGAATAAGACTCACGAATGTATGTGGATGTCAACATCACACTTAAATTACAATGGAAAAAATATTTTCATGCCATAAAAAGTGACATATCAATTGTACCATACTTGGGGAATATCTTATTGTGATGGTACCTAGCAATAAATACTAAGATCTCTCTTGGACATTGCACACGTTTGAAAAAAAAAAGGTATGTACATGTTCCATCAATGAAAAAGGAAATGTAGAGGGTTGACGTGGCTCTAAAATCTATAATTTAAATGAGGACAAAATGCAAAACATTCTCTCATTTACTTTTGGAGGGACTCATAGGATGGTAAAGTATTAATGTTCTAGTTGTATAGTTCAAAGAGAACCATATGGTACTTCAAGTTATTAACGACTTGGTTTATTCCCCCATAGTTGTACCACTGTACTCACTTAGAAAATTTCCTATCCTCACATTAATACTTTCCCAATTAAACATATGCATTCCTATTTCTTTTGTATGAGAAGGACTCCTAAAGTTCAGAATGATGGAAGAGGAGAGAAGCAGCAAGAAAGAGAATATTATCCACATATTAACACTAGCAACAATTTGACTAAGTAGGAATAATTTGAATGGCTTCATAAAGCAGGACACATGGCCATAAAAAATCAAATACAACCTAAGATCTATAGATACCAGAGCCTTCATTACCTTGAAATGTGAGTTCTACAAGATCCCGAATGGGAAAAGAGCAAGAATTTCACTTCGTCGATTATGGTGTTATAAACTCTATACAATTTCCATCCCTAATCTTTCACAATTATGCAAAGGATTTTCACATTGCATATGGTAAAAAACTATTCCTCACCCAAGACTAGGCCAAACCACTTTGTTAGGATGGCAGACTATCCCTGGTTGATTTCCCTCACTTTGTCTGTGGTGGTCCCGTGATAATTTGCGTTCATTTATTACTTATGCACCTACATGGTGGATACCTTTGGTTGTGGGGGGAAATTCTGGTTGTTTCATAAAAAATCTAGAGGTTTCTTGAATTAGCTATGCATGGGGAGGAACATAAAAAAGTGTTGAATGTTAAATATGCTACCCAGGTTGATGTGTATGGAATGTAAAAAACATGTCGAGGAACAGGTCGGGTGGTGACCTATGAAATTAATACTCGGTGAGTTTTTTTTTCCACCCATTTTATCTCTGCAAATGTACGAAGGAGGAGTGTCCACTTGGGGTCGTCATAGCAGATGATTTGTGTCTAGTATATGTCTAGATTCCTTGGGAATGTTATATCCTTAATGAATTCATTGATGACTTAATGTTATATTTTATTCCTATAACTTTGGGAAGGACTTCCACTACAGTTGAATCTTGTTTATTCTTTCCATGGTTCTCTAGAGGCCCCCTTTAGGTTTTGAATGCGCTATTGGGAGTGGCCTTATTTTCATATCTCCATGATTCCTTCCATTGCACATAAGTTGGGACCCTACCATTAAAGAGTCCAACAAAACATTATTTCAAAAATTGCAATTTTCATAACATTTATTAAAATCCTAATGATGAATAGGGGGATGCAATGTTGTTGTTTCCTTTCTACATAACAATATAGGAAATTTAGAAAGGGGCAGTTGAGTGGTCGATGCATTTAGAGCCAGTCCCAGATGAATAGATGGACACGCTATAAAGGTGCACTAAGAATAATCAAGACCAAATGTGGGTCGAGGTTTCACGG
>ML806665.1:0-40802 GCA_009831015.1 Picea engelmannii
CAAATTTGGTTTTTTCGGTCATTTAATGTTTAATTCTATTTTATCTCTATGTCCTCTCAAAACTAGAGAATTTATCCATGACTATTGTAAATTAATCAAGCATATTGTTATCATTTAGTGGCTCAACCCCCTTGCTATTATATTTATGGGACATCTGACTCATACAATGAAGACATTTTGTCGTTTTTCCCCCTTGTCCAACCTTATTTTGCATCTTTGAGACTTACAGTAGTTCATGGAAGCTTGTTGTATTTAGGATTTTGATTTTTGTCACCTTGCAATCAATAAATGAAAATGTCTAGCTATCTAATAAGTTTCATTCTTGGTTTTTTATTTTCATAAGATTTTCTTGAAACTAATGGATTGTTCCTTAAAGGTCCAAGTACGTTTTTCTTTATAAAAATCTAAGGTTGAATGAGACTTCTATCCTCTTTCAATTTATAGGTCAATGTTATACTTCTACATCTTCCACTTGCAAATTAATATATGTCTTGTAGTTTATCTTTGTTATTCTTTCTCCTTATACCAATATCTCCATACAAGTACCTCAAAAACCAATTTATTTTTCCCTTATGATCTTATTGTAAAACCTAGATTATAAGAGCTTCAATGACATCCAGTAGCTTCAAATACGATATGGAGCATAAAAATTATTGAGTTTATAGTGGGAAGTTCCTTATGAGGTTGAATAAGGGATAATATATTTAGTCCAAGATCCAACTTGAGGCCTAAAGCAAATTGTGTATGCTCTAGAATCATTCCTCTACCAAGGGAGACATATTGGGGGACAACATCTCAAGTGGAACCACTACCAAGGATTAAATATATAATCCTAGAGTATCATGTCATGTTTCTTATGGTGAAAAAGTATTGGTGTTAGAGGAAAATATATCTCGCCTAGAAACTCCAAACTAGATTGTTAAAGATTCCTTATAACATTTTCTCCTTGTCCAGAAAATTTGATCGATTTTAATAATTGTGTAGTGAAACATTAGGGAAAATTATTTCCCTCCAAGAAGAGACCAAGGAGTTGGAAAGGAAAACCAAATATGATGATATAGTGGGGTATATTCTCTTCCTTATAGAATGACTATAGTAATTAAATGTCAAAGTGTTGTTGGAGCTTGTCATCCTCCACAAGATGATACCTTTGAAGGTCATTTTGTAGATCCTATTGATTTTGTTATTGAATATTTTTTTGAAAATGAATAAGAACCCTTTATTGCTTAACCTTATTGTGGATAATACTTCCCCTTCAAGATCAAATAATAACAATAGCATGTATAAGGAGTAGTATATTACTATACATGGCTACTAAAAAATAGCATTTCTCATTGGCATCATGAAAATTAACTCACTAAACAACAATCTCAACAAGGGGGGCATGAAAAGATTGCATAAATTTCTTCTACATATATGGTATGTAGCATTGGTTTTCCTCACAACGGTGCTAATTTTTCTACTCATTGCCCAAATCCTATTGAAAAGAAGGATTCAATATTTGTAATAGTAAATTATCCCAACGACCAGCTTGTTTGTGGATTTCCTACTATTACAAACTTGTCAATAAATCTACTAGAATTAGAAGATGATGAAGGATGACATGGATATTTTCATCCTTGGAGACCCATATATTTATAGGATGAACCCACGAGTGATCCAAAACAAGAGGGAGTTGATGGGGGAAGTCATGATTCAAGATTTCAACCATATATAGTCTCTTGCATCAAATCTAAAGTTAGTGATGAGAAGGAAGATATCAATATGCACGAGGAAGAGAATATGTGTAGCCATGAAAGGTATGTAACAACATACATGATCCATCATCACCTTTTTGAATATGTTGCTCCTATTTCTATTTCTGATTGAGTAGAAATAGAGCTTGAATAGTTGGAAAAACTCTTTCTCGTGGATGAAATGATTCCTTATTCCTTTTTTTCTCTCTACATGAGGAAGGGATTTGGTGTCTATTGCTGATCCATGGAAGGATGGTTTTCACTTTGATACCTATCCAAGAGATATTGAGTTTAAGAAGGAATAATATGCAATTCTTATGAATGCAATGAACACTACTCCTATCGTTGATTTTTTTCCCCCATCACAAGCAAACAATTTACACCATTACTAAATAATAGCATAAGCTAGAGATGACAAGATGTACCAACAACAAGGGAAAAGAAAAGGAATAACAAGCCATTATTTTTCATGAACAACAATTAGTCATCTTGGGGAAGGGGTAAGGTTTACTTTTCTACCATCGTTCATACGCATCTCTTCAATATTTACATTGATCATGTATTTTCTTGATTAGAGTTTGTCTTCATAAATGCCTAAAACATTCTTGGCCTATTTGGTGTAGTATTTGTGAATCATAGGTATGGGATTCCTTTTTAATTGGTATCACAACTATCCCTGCCCTCGTCTTCTTGGAAAATCAAAGGTATTAATGAGTTCCATACACTCGGTAAATTACTTGCTTGGTTACATTGGAAATATCATATTAACGAACTAGTCGTCCATCATTTGTTAGGGTTAGGTAGGTAGGTTGACTTGTTTTCTTAGGATAGGTTTCCATATTTCATTTATTTTGATCTTGTAGGTCGTAGCATATTTTTTCTCCTTGTTAGTTTAGTTTCCTTTCAATGAGGGCATGAGTTGTTCAAAGATGAGAGGAAGGATGAGCAATCTTGTTGAGAAATGAATATTGACTCCACTATAGGATTTCTACGCATGGGGTAAGGTTAAATACATCATCGTATATCATATACATGCTTGAGATGTTATCGAGCGTGAATGATTTTGTATGGAGATCATTTTCCAAATATTTAAACAATGTAGCATGATACCTTTTTTTTTCCTTAAAGGTGCATATTCATTCAATAGCATGTACTTTTACAATCCTTGTTAGACAGTTTTTGTTGTTTCTCGACTTTAGCAATTTCTTCCTCATTTTGTAACAACGTATTTTTTCTTCATTAGTTTTGAAAATATAACCACATGGGAGGGTTTGATATGTCCTAAATACCACTTAGAAACTTTAAGATCAATAAAATAATTAACTATTTGATCAGGTCATGCATTTTTCTCCTCCTTGGAGAATGTGATAAATCAAGGTCAAATGGAACATTGGAAAACATGTTTTTTTCACCTCAATACCTTGTGGAAGATTCTAAGCATACAAAAATTCTATCCATATATAATACTATATCCATGTAGCATTGGTTGTCTTCCAATTAGTAGCAATAACTCCCACGGTGCATTTGAAAAGTGCAATGTACGGTGAATTGCAAAATTTGGTAAGAAGATGAGTTTTGATTGATTTGCAAGATCCAGAGGGTTTTGATCATGTTGGTTGATCACACATGATATAAGAATGCATTTCCATGATTTATCTCACCATTTATATGCATACATAGCTCCATATGTTTATTGTTAAATGAGTTTATGTTGCAAGGAATTATGTAAATGAGGTCTACAGCCATATTGGCATGTTAACATATTACACAATAAGTATGATTAGGAGGATATGAAGGTATAGAGAGGTGCCAAATGTAATATATTGTATGAATACACCCTCAAAAATACTTATGGGACACTTGGTATGCTCATTTTAGAGCTAAGTCAGTTCAATTGAGATACACTAATTACTCCATAGGAAAATGGATAAGGTGTTGGGATATTTTAAATCAAAGATATGTGGTTCTTGTGAGCTTCACAAGGTGGATATGTACCCCCTAGTTGGAGTTGAATGTTGTCACCCAAAATGTCATTCTTTCCAATGCTCAATATTTCTTATTTGAATAGTGAGGCTCGCTTGGGGTAAAATGGTACATAAATATGAGATAGTATTTAAAGGGATGAAGAGGTATTTTGATATGTTTATATGGGTTATTGAGCAGCACAAAGTTGACAAATTCCAAAAAATAATTCAAAATTTGCAAAAACGATTCTTGATGGCACACAAACTTTTGGGGTAAAGATTATGTGCACACACAAGAACAATTGTGTGTGCACTCTATTTTTGCATGCACAACAGCATATAAGCGACGAATGAAATAAGGCTCACGTGACAGTCAGCGTTCCACAATGTGTGCCAAGAATCAAGAAGATATTGCATGCATGTTGAATCAAGAAGAATATCTCCAAGAATATTCTCGGATGATTAACTCAGGTAGCACAAGATATCATGGAGCAGTTAAGGGATGATTTGGCAAGTTATTTAAGACATTCGTGACTCCAAAGAGGCTACATGGGATGCATGTGGGTGGCAGAAGCGTGTGGAACCGGTAGTCAGTAGAGCGAGTGGAGCAGAGGAGAAAGTGACAAAGCACTAGAGCAGAGAAGAAAATAAAAAAGGAGCAACGAAGACACAAGAGAAGATTTCGGAGAGTCTAAGGTCTGCAATAGAGCAGAGAAAAGAAGATAAATGAGTATGGACTATTTTTTAGTGAGTCATGTTGTGAGTCTAAAGAGTAGTCTTGTATGTGGATGGAATAGTTTTGTAAGGAGTCTATAATAGAGTCATCTTGGTATTATGTGTAGAGTTTGATAGAAAGCACATGGTGCCTTGTAATGCATTACTAATAGAATGTATGAGAGTGTAAGGCATTGTTCCTGATGAATTATAAGTCTGAAGGTCCATGTATGCCACTGTTTGAATGGAAATAACATAAAGCTATTGTTATTCATGTCATTTACTATGTTGATTATGAGTTCAATGGATGAATATGGTAATGTTCCATGCTACTAATATTGTAATGAACTGTAATGAAATGTGTGAATGTCAACCTGAGTGGATTCCTAGTGTAGTTTAACCCTTCATATTTGGTACAAGACCATATGGTCTCTCTAATTCTCATGGCATCTCAGGTGAGACCTTATTTAATCCTAGACTAAGGATTGATATGCCAACACCTTGGGGATCTATTGGTCAACTCTGGATGAACCCTAGCTCATAAACCCCCCAGCATTAAGAAGAATGTGCACAGGAAATTCAAAAAATGGTTCTGTTGTCGGGACCTGAAACTTTTTCATTGCATGATGAAGGGAGAGAATGAGGTGGTATCCATATTGGGAGGAAATACGAGACTAGTTAACTATGAAAGAAGATGAGTTTTCTCGATGAGAGACTCAGTTTTTCATCACCAACATGAAACGTTGGAAGGATAGGTATATCTATACTGACTTGCATGAGATTTTATTTGTTGAGTTTCCATGTTTGTTGTATGAATGGTTGAAGAGGAACAATGCTACTAATACTGCTTTGATACCTCAAGAAACAATGGTTTGAGACCAGACTATAGTTGATAGGGTGAACGCATTGGAAAATAAGTGGACTCGAGCAATCGACTTCAAGTTTTCTCAAGTGAAGGAATGCTACATTATTGAGTTTGTTGTAAAAGACAGTGATTATTTCAGTGTGGCTGAAGGAAAGTGTTTTGAAAGGTCCTCATAAAAGTTTTCTCAAATAAATCTCGATGTGGATCAAGATGTTCTTCATGGAGAAAGGATTGATTTTCATGGAGCCCGATAGGATGGGTGATTAGACTCCCCTAGTGTTGGGGGGGTGAAAACAAGGGGTAAAAGAGAGAGAGGATATGGATCCACTGAGAGGATCCAAAAGATGCTTAGATGAGGTGAGGTAAAGAAGGGACCCAGAGGATCAGAAGAGAGAAAGAGTTGAACGATATGCAAGAAGATTTGAGATAAGGAGGAAAGCATAATAAAAGAGAGAAAAGAAGGTAGCAAGGGGTGAAAGATAAGGGGTCGGGCCCATAATGAAGAGGAAGGAGACATCACTGGGAGGAAGTTTGTGAGAGATTATTCTGTGAGAGAGGAGCACAGACAAAGATAATTTGGCGAAGAGGTGCAGCATTAGGAGTAGGGTATCTAGTGAAGATATTAGAAGTAGTGGTAGTAGGGGAAGAGAAGAACAATTCCTACTCCCTTGGCTATTGCAAGATCATGCAAATTCAAAGGAAGAAGAGGTGCATAGTAGAGGCATGGAAGTAGGAGAGTATGATGAAGGTCCCCCACATGGAGGGGAAGAGAAGTTAGCGATAGTATATGGTATTGGGCATCTACAGGTAGGAAACTCTCTAAGTTCCCTCACAAAAAACGATGGGAGAATATGGAGGTACCCCCCCTTTGAACCACCCTTTTGCGCATTTGTAACCAAGAAGAAAGAATAGTAGACAATGCAACGATAGGAGTAAAAGATGGAGTAAGAGAAGAAAGGAGAGAAGACACAAGTGAATAAGAGGACGAAGTCAACAATACTTCGCAAGGGAGATTATCAGTATCGAGATCCCCAACAATGAGAAGTCAGTTAGGAGGACACAATCCTATATTGAGAATGGTGAATTAGGAAACAATTTTTAGGATACATGTGTTCCATGTGATGTGTAAGGACAATGCAAAGAAACATTGGTTTACATGTGAACCTATATGGTATGTGAAGAGGATCAAAGACGAAGCATCAAATATTGCACAGTTGAAGATCACTTTCAGGGACAGAGACCTGATGTGGTACATGAAGTACAAGGAAATTGTGCCAGCAAGATAGATGAGGTCCCTAACAGAAATTAAGAGAGATATACTTAATCATTTTCAGAATCCTAAGTCATAATCTCAATGAAGTATGGAGATTAAGGAGATCAAGCAGCAACTAGGAGAGACTGTGTGGGACTGTAACGGTTAAAGACTTTGTTAGATAGGCTAATGTTCCAAATCCAGGATATTCAGCATAGAGAATGGTTCATTTTGAGGATGCTTCCCCATATCTGAGCTTGGATCACCCAAAAGAAGGTGACTACTTAGGCAGAGGTTGTGGAGATTGCAATGCGCCTAGAGGCTACACTAGGAAGTGGAGAAACATCACCAGGATTGGCGTAGGTGAAATCCTAGATTTTAAATTTTACAATGTAGTTGCAAGATATGGAAAAGGTGAAGGTGGTGCATGATCACGTGTGGTGTAATATGTTTCTATTGAAAGGTCATCATATGGACGAATTTCCTACATTGGGAAATTGTCTAGCGACAAGTGCACCAAATCCATTTTCGACTAGGCCTAGTATGGAATGGTGCGATATTTGCAAAAAATGGGGATATATCCCACCCCAATGCCCAAAACTGGAGAAATATCAAAAAAATCACCATACTCCATTCCGTGAATTCTACAAATCCATGAGGAGTTATGTGAACAACTATCGATTACTTCATTTAATGAGGGACCACACCCATGTTGGCATGATTTACAGGAAAGCGTGTGCTTGTCATTGATGGAAAGAACAACAACGACGATGACATGATTACAAGCAGAGTGTGAAAAATGAATCAAAGCTCAGAAGGAATCAAATATTAGGAGGAATAGCGTGAGTTATGCAGAGAACCGAGCTATGAAAGGAAAGCATAGTACAAAAGTGAATGAAGATAAAATCTCAAGAGGGTTAGCAAATGAATATCTAAGCTCAAGGTGAGAAGCTTCAACATTCGTCCGATCAAGAAATCGACCATGTTGATCATCTCTAATTACAGACATCGGTCATATGAGTGACCATGGGATTGGGGATCGTTGGAGGATCATGATCGTCAGATCTGCAAGCCAGATCAACGACAGGTATAAATTCCAAGGAGAGAAAGAAGAATTAAAGAACTCGCTAGTTCTAATCCCGCAATTGGTCTAGATCGCCAGATCTTATAGACTCGGAGATCGATGACTATGGTTGATCCAACAAGTGATCAGTTTAAGTCAGATTGAGTTGTGACCATCGGATGTGCAATCGCTAGATCAACGGCAGGGATAGATTACGGAGATTCAAAGGAGAATTAAATATCGCGCTAGTTCCAATCCTGCAATTAGTCAAGACCGTCCAATCTTATAGCTTCTAAGATCGACGATTGTGGTTGACTCACCAACAGCGCACATCTTCAAATTACGAAGTTTGGGTGTCGAGTTAAATCACTCACAAGTTGTGGTTCTGTAATCATCGTCAACTGTTGATCTTCTTCAAGTGTCCTCATGATTGTTGGATCACATTTTAGTGGAAGGACATGATAAGATAAAAGGGTTGAGAATTTGATTATCTAAATTCTCGTCAGTCACTGGATCATTCTAAGTGGAAGGACAGGATAAGCCAGAAGAGTTTCATCGTAAAAAGATCGAGTCGTCAATCTAAGATCCTGATCAACGAATAGGATTCACTTCAGATCTAAAGACAGGAGGAGGTTACGCTCTGGAGAGCTTGAGATTTGAAATTCCCGAAATGCGAATTTCCATCAGTCGTTGGATCATTCTAAGTGGAAGGACAGGATAAGATAGAAAATTTGTATCGCAGATAGATCAATCCATCGATCTAGGATCATGATCGACGAACAACATTCACTTTGGATATAAAGATGTGAGGAGGTTACGCTCGAGAAATTTTGAGATTTGAAAAACTCGAAGCCCGGAAATATGAAATGACTAAGAAACATTGGATTTGGGGAACATGCGATGACCTTTAGATCAGGGAGATCTACGTCAGCAGACCATGTCAGCAAGGATACGTGGCAGACCATGTCAAAAGACCATGTCGGTATGGACATGTGGCAGACCATGTCAGCAAAGACATATGGCAGATCATGTCAGAAGACCACATCAGCAAGTACACATGGCATAATCAGATGATGACATGTGTTAAGAGGAAACTAGCTCATGCCATGTCAATGTGTGACATCAATAAGTTACGTCACTCCAGAAGAATTACTTCGGGAGTTTCACCACTAGAAAATGACAAAAGATCTAAAGTCTCGAATGTCAAAGTCTCGAAGTGGAAACAAGACATCTGATCTGAAAGATCACTATGGGAGAATTCTCATCCGTTGATCTACTCCAGTGGAAGGATAGTGTAAGTTGAAATCTCCCAAATCCGGAGACCCGAAGGAGATATCTACCGTAGATCTGATGTCGAGTGCACTCTCAACCATTGATCAAGATACAGTGGAAGGATAGTGTAAGTATAATAGTCGAAGACTCAGATTAAAAGGTGGCCATCCATCTCAATGGTTTATTAAGTCATGGCCGTCAGATTAAGCCATGTAAGAATCAAATTTGATGATTGATCTATTTCTGCGAAATAAATGTAAACCATCAGATCTGTTCGAGAATTCTGATTCGAAAGTTTTGAAAGGTTTTAAACCCAAAAGTTATGAAGGGAGAAATGTCGAATTTACGATAGTCATCCATTTTAGGAGACTGAATCGTGACCGTTGAAATTGATAAGCGCTCGTTAATCCTAGGCGTATGGTCACCACCAGTGGTTAGGAGAAGGAAGGGGATTAGAAGCCAAAGAAGCCATAATTGACTGGTTGTCACTGATAGAGAAGATGAAGAGTTTCAACTGCCGGAGAAGATAAGGAATCTCAGCATAACGCCCACTAATGATGAACACATTGAACATAACTGCCAGAGAAGACGAAGAGTTGCCATGATGATCAGGCAAAGGACTCGATGAGAGAAAAAGATGGAGAACATAGAAGTGAGGTTGATTCTCTCATCAGCTATGTGGTGAGGGGGATGAGACGTAGTGAAAAACCTATAGGGCAGAACAGTGACACAGTAAAGAGCATGAAGAGGCATAGCATATAGAAGGTAGATGGCACACAGAGCATAAAACACAAAAGAACAGAAAGCACAAGGTATGCGAGTATAAAGACATTGATGCAGGCAGAGTAGAGTAGTGTAGCAGAACATAGATGAGAGTGGCAAGCCATTGATAAATGTTGTATCACTGTGATAAATTTAAAAAAGAAAAGATTTATATTTCAAGGTGGTAGGGAGGTGCTAGGGAGGACTGTTGTCCTCAGAAGTTTCAAGTGGGTGCTTGAACACAAGGAGTTGTAGCTTCCATCTAGTTGCAGCCAAAAAACCCAAGGTGGTAGGGTGGTGAAAGAGAGAACTATTGTTCTCTATTATACAGGTCAGTGCATGTGTGACTAGAAGTTGGTGCTTCCATCCAGTTGGTGTTGTAACACTCAGGGAGTTGGTTCTTCCTTCTAGTGGGTGCTAGAGAAACCAGAGAGTTGGTGCTCTCAGCAAGTTGTTGCTTGTAAAACAGAGGTTGTATCATGTTGGCACAGGGGCAGACCCAGGGTTCAACGCTTCAACAATGCACCAACAAAACCCTAACTACCGGCCCTTTCGTCAACACCTGCGAACCAGATGAAGTCTCACCCTAGGTAGAGGTAGGGGCGGTTGTAGGACTCAAGTGTCTACAACCTAGCTAGGACATAGATCTATGATCACAGTACTTAACAGGACACTTAGAAGTTAACCTTCATTAGTATTTAACCCTTATTCACATCGCAGGTAAAAACCTAATTACAAAGCAGCACAGTATTCAACACGATCTAACACATTCAAGCACTTAGCACATAGAAACAGATTAGATATAGCATTCATCCACATCACTAAGCCCTAAGCTACTATAATAGATCCATCTAACATACATAAAGATAATAGCACTAAGCATAAATCACATCAATCACATAGAGAAACCATAACACAAGATATACGTGGTTCACCCCCAACGTGGGGCTACATCCACCAAATCTTCTTCTTCTTTATTATCTCCTCTTAATCTTCTTACAAGCACAGAACATCAAAACCAACTCCGCATAGGACAGGATATCTGCGCACACCTCGCCAGATCCTCCTTCCATGATCTTGGCACAGCATAGAGCCTCTTTACAGTCACTTTCACTTAGCTCTACAAGTTCTCATTACACAATATGCACAGAGCTAACTCAATCACATAGATCCAACCACTTACATTGCTTTCACTTAGCATAGCATTACACATCCCTCCACTTACATCGCCTAGCTTTCTATTTATACATTACAAAAAGGGCCTAAGCATGGGTAAACACATGGGCCGACATCCCATACTAGTTACATAAACCCTAAATCCAAAAATTCCGCAAAAGGTGGCGAGATCCTGCGATCTTCGCTTTGCCTGGCGCTTCGTCTTCGACCAGCCTGTCGAAGTCCCAAAATTGGTCAAACATGACCAGCATTTCCACAAAACCTGGTCAAGGGCCAACAGGCCCCCAACACTCACCTGTGACTTGTCCTGAGTCACTCTGATCTGGGTAGCTCTGCCTCGAAGGCCTCGATCTTAGCTCAAGCTGCCTCGACCTGCTGCTTCACTAGAGCCTCCTGCTCCGTGAATTCTTGAATAAATTTCTCAGTCACCGGTCCTTCCAAGTGTTGTTCTACCGAGGTGACCACTTGTTCTAGGTGTGCACCTTGTCCCTCAATCTCCTCAAAAAGTGTGCAAGCTTCATCTTGTACTGGCTAGAGCCTATGGGTCACTTCCATGACTTTACTCTAGATGGCATGGACTTGTTGCTGAACCGTGCATTGTTCTTGGGATCTTTTCATCCTCTCAACCGTTGACACTGGCTTCAACTATGCATGCACTATTGTTGCTTGTTGTTTTTCTTCCTGGAGTTGTGACTCCAATGTCTTTAGTTCAGGGTCCTCTACAAGGCGCTCGTAGGTCTACGCACTTCGACTGCTGAGTTGTTTTCATTCCAAGGCCAATGTCGTGATTCTCTCAACTGCACTCCGGGCAGTTTCCTCTCTCTGATATCGCACGTCCTATGGAGTGCTTGGCATGGCTTGCGATTCTAGTTCTATGATTCTCACTTGAAGTTGTTGAATGGATTTAGTGAGCTTCCCCACCTACCTCTTAGTTGTTTCTTCTTCCCTCTATTGTAAGCCCGTCATAGAGAGAAGTGCTCTAGTGACTGATTCTTTAAATCCCATCTACTCTACGAGCATTTGTTCTTTCTCCTTATGGATCTGCGCTCTATCCTCTACAAACTTCTCTTGGAGGTCATTTTTTTCTTGTTTTGCAACCCAACGTTTCTCTATGGCTTCCTCCTTTTCTTGCTTCAGGGCCTTTGTGGCCTATTCTTTTTCCTCCTAGACATGACGAAGGTGAGATTCTGTCGAGTCTACTAGTCTACATAGAGGGGCAGGCTCATCTCCCAACTCTTCTCCTTCTGATGGTGGTGGCACAATATACACTGTGCGGCTCGAATAGAGATCCTTTTGTACTCCTTTAAGCTCTGCTTCAATCCTGTCAAACATCATCTCCTATTTGGATTCACTTCTCTGCAAGATATCCTTTGAGGTGTCTGACACAGCGACAATGATAAGGTCAATTTCATCCATCGTTAGCACAGTCTGAAATGGCGGTTTATTAGCTTTCGACTTCTTCCGTGATGTAGGTTTCTTTGGGGAAACCTTTCTTTTCTTGGATGTCTCTGCCTCTTCGAGTGGATCTTTAGGTGGTGTTACTTCACCCTGATTCTTCTTGTCTTCTTCCCCTTCTTCCTCTTCTTTGTCTACTTCGTCACCTCCTCCCCCTTCAGGTGAATCTAATGCAGTCTCTTTTGATGCACTATGTATTTCATGTACCTATTCTTTCATTTTCTTGTTGTTGTTGTTGGGTGCATCATATTCTTCATTAGTAACTACAGGACTTCTGATGAGGTCAGGGTCGGACATTTCTATCTGTTCGATCAGTACCATGAATTCTTCAGGCCAATCCTTAGTGATTTCCTCCATGTCCTCCTCAGTGATATTGTAATAAGACTGGAGCTCTTCCTTGTGTTCGTCTCTGTGTGCAATGATATATATAAAATGCCTATCTGCGTGGAACTTCACAAATGGCCTGAACTGATGCAGCGTATTCAATGTCATGTGAGGGAAGGATTCAATATCCCTCTTCAGCTACAAATAATAGGTGTGGAACACCACGTTTGACTGTCATTGCTTCGCCATGTCGCTCGAGTAACATAGCATAGTGAAATTTGCATCTAGTGGTTCAGACGGCTCAATTTCAGGGAAGGTCGCTCCTTCCGACATCTCCCAAGAAATGAAGCCAATGAGAATCATTATCCAACTGAAATGAAACTCATAGCCCTGATCCTGAGCTTCACGGAAGTCTTTCTCTAACTGGTTGATGAGATAGCTTGCCCAGTTCATTTGTAGTCCTTCAACGCATTTACCTACGAGGTCGACGACGAACCCTGTGACTTGCGTTGGCCTATTCTTTCTGACGAGCTTACTAGCGATCAACTGGCAAGCTAGGCGCATTACACCATTCTGGATGGAGGCTACCTTATATCCTCGCTTCCCCTTCTCCACATCACCATAGGTGTCTTTGATCGTCTATTCCAGGGCGTGATCTGCAGCCTTCCCTGGGTAAAAGTCCTATGGATCTGGTCATTGAATGCTTAATCTAGTGATCTGGTGGATCAGCGTCGGATCTACTATGATATGCATTTCCAACCATAGGTAACCACCATGGAAGCATGACAACAGGATCTTAACGCACGCATTAACCTCTTGATGTCTTATGAAGTGTGGTAACTTCATTACATTGAGGATCATGGAGCTCGCGTTGTCCATGGTCCATGGTTGGGGGATTATCTTCGACTTCTTCCCCGTTGTCTTGGTCAAATACTTATGGGGTGAGAATTCCACAGTTCTTGCGATCTCCTCAATCAATGCTTATTGACAATGGGTAGGAATGCCTCAATCAATGCACTTCCATCCATTATGGCACGGTCCCAACATTCCAATGGCGAACGTTTCGGAAATAATTGTGTTTCTAGTCGTTCTGGAGCATTGATCTAACGGTTGGGATGCCTCCAACGGTCATATTGCTTTGCCATGGCAAAGTTCCAATTTGAGTTGTTCTGATATCCTGGCGAGGTTCAAATTCTACAATCTTTCCTTCTGCGAAGTCCTCTCTGGAACCTCTTGCAATTTTTCTAACTTAGCTTTCTTCTTGTTGATATTTTTGCCCTTCTTTCCTATGATCTGAGTTATTGGGTTCCTCTTTCCATTCTTATTCTTATATGTACTTAACATAGTAATTTCACATTGGTGAGGGTATTTCATAGGGTTTGAAGGTAATACTTATTCTCGTTCTGGAGTAGGTGTTCTACTTTCCTGTATGGATAGGTTCTTCAAGTCTTCCTGCGTTCTTTCAACTTCGACAGCTTGGTCTCTGACCCTAAGTTTCTTCGACTTGTCCTCTTTTTCTTCTATTAAGTGTGTTATTCTCCTAGCCATGAAATCCCTTAATTCTTGTTTTTTCTGTTCTATAGCTTCCTCTTCTTCTTTCCTTCGGATCTGGTCTTTCTCAACCCAAGTATTTCCTAGCAAAAGCGAAAATGGGTCATTGTTCTCAACAAACTTAATGACCTCGAATTCTTGTTTTGTCAATGTTCCATGGGCAACCATAGGTACATGGGAAAGTCTTCCACATAAGGTTATCATCTTTCCTTTAAACAATCATATTCCTCCCAATGAAGGAACCATAGTAGGCTTTCCTAAAATTTCCCAAGTACTTTCTATCATGATATTCACTTGTGTTTCTTCATCCAATACATAGTCTATGTCAAAGTCTCCTATTCTTGTTTCTATGCACTCTTTCTCTTTTAAGATCTCTGATAAACTGGTATCGATGTGATCATTCAGAGTTTCTTTCATCTACAATAATATAGCCTCTGATTCTTTCTGATTTTTTAGCATATTCTTAGTCTCTTGGCCTTCCTTAGGATTTTCTTGTCTCATATTCATATTTTCAACTTTATCAATCATTCTAGGGAAATCCAAAACTTCATGGCCTATGGATTTACAAAAAAGACAAATAGGTTTTCTATCAGGGCATTCCCTAGCAAGATGTCTCGGTCTTCTGCAACTATAACAAATATTTAATCCCCTCTTTCTCTTGAACGATCCCCAACCTTTCCTATACTGCGCATTGGGATCACAGTGATGGACCTGCAAAAAATTCTTTCTAGGATTCTGCATCCACTTGTTAGTCCAACAATTATGTCTATGCATAGGGATAACATATATTTCACTATTTAGATCAGATCTATTCATATCATATCTTATTTCTTCGAGTTGTGCCCTAGTATTCAGACTAGGACCAAATATATTAAACATACCTAGATCCATTCTTTCGAAACAAAAATTTCCACTTATCTTACCTTTATCAACACACAAAGATTTAAGATCTTACCTCTTTTCTTCAGATCAGACTTCTCTTCTTAGAACAGAGCTTCACAAGTCAAGTAGAGTACTGCGCACTAGGTAAACAGATCTACACACAGATCTTTCTCTTTTCTTAAATTCCCAGCAATCACAGTTTCAGTCCCGGCAACAGAACCATTTGTTGGCACAGGGGAATACCCAGGGTTCAATGCTTCAACAGCGCACCAACAAAACCCTGACTACCGGCCCTTTCGGCAACACATACAAAGAATATGAAGTCTCACCCGAGGTAGAGGCAAGGGGGGTTGTAGGAATCAAGTGTCTACAACCTAGCTGGGACACAGATCTGTGATCACAATACTTAACAGAGCACTAAGCAGTTAACCTTCATTAGTATTTAACCCTTATTCACATCGCAGGTAAAACCCTAATTACAGAGCAGCGTAGTATTCAACACGATCTAACACATTTAAGCACTTAGCACATAGAAACAGATCAGATATAGCATTCATCCACATCAATAAGCACTAAGCTACTATAATAGATGCATCTAACATACATAAATATAATAGCACTAAGAATAAATCACATCAATCACACAGAGAAACCATAACACATGATATACATGGTTCACCCCCAATGTGGGGCTACATCCACCAACTCTTCTTCTTCTTTATTATCTCCTCTTAATCTTCTTACAAGCACAGAGCATCAAAACAAACTCCGCATAGGACATTTTCACGTACCTCGCCAAATCATCCTTCCCTGAGCTTGACACAGCACAAAGCCTATTTACAGTCACTTGCACTTAGGTCTGCAAGTTCTCATTACACAATAAGCACGGAGCTAACTCAATCACATAGATCCAACCACTTACATTGCTTGCACTTAGCATAGCATTACACATCCCTCCACTTACATTGCCTAGCTTTCTATTTATACATTACAAAAAGGGCCTAAGCATGGGTAAACCCATGGGAAAACATCTCATACCCATTACATAAAACCTAAACCCAAAAATTCTGCAAAAGGTGGCGATATCCCATGATCTCCACTTTGCCTGGCACTCCATCTTCAACCAGCCTGTCGAAGTCCCAAAATTGGTCAAACATGACCAGCATTTCCACAAAACCTGGTCAAGGGCCAACATAGCCTCAAGAGGAGTTGGAGCTCATAAGAATGATAATGTACAAAAAATAAGGATTATTTATCATATCAAGAATAAGAGGCTTTTTCCTTTATGGGTTTCCTCAGGAAATATCTGTCTCTGTATATTTCATGTGTGTGATTGATGTTGAATATTTTATTGCTTACTCCCCTGCATTATTGTGATCATCATTGAGTGTTCTGTAAAGAGTTTAAAATGGTCATAATTGTTTAATCATAGTAACAACTGATTCACCCCCCCCCCCTTTCAGTTGTCCAACAATGATGTCATTTGGGTTCAAGAAGAGCAGAAAGGTGGTGATCGCAAAGGCACTGAGAGGGGTGGATACCAAGAAGGTCCCAGGGGTGGATATGGATGTGGTTAAGGATGAGGATATGGAGGAGGTGGAGGCCACCCACTTTCTTTAATTATGGGGAGATAGGCCATGAACCGATACTTTGCACTAAACCGCACACTCTCTATAGGTATTGCTATAGTACCAATCATGTCAGAGAGGATTTTTTCGACTTGCTGAAAAATTGGGAAGAGAAGAAGGCGCACTGCAACATGGTGATGATGGAGCCATGTAGGAATGAAAAGAAGGATGCGAAATTTGATGTATGAGTGATAAACTGAGGTGGAGCAAAGAAAGGAATGGACTTTGAGTGTGGAGAAAGCTCAGGCCAAACAATGGAGGGGAATATCATAAAGGAAACACAAGCTCCTCTTAAGTTTGATGTTGCATAGAAGAAGAAGTTTTTTCATGATGCATAGTGGGATCTCAAGGAAGAGAGAGCATGAGAAGAGATACAGTTTGTGACACAAAGGTTGCTAGAAGAAGCATGGGTATGTGAGAAGGTGAAACATGCCACACAGAGGTCATTGGAAGAGGCCCAAGCCCGTGAAGAATTGCAAGGCACCATGTAGAAGTATTTAGAGGAAGATTGTGTGCATGAGTAGATACGATGTGTGATGCAGAGGTCATTGGAATAAGCCCGTGGGAAATAAGAAATACGATGGGTTGAACGGAGGGAAATAAAGGAGCATGTGCATGAAGAGTTGAAGTGCATGGCACATAAAGAAGCATTGTGCAACATGGGTCATGAAAGAACAAGTCGAAGATTAATTAAGTAACTTCTTGTGCTATTTTTTGAAGTTTTTAAATGATCTTGACCCCACAATAAATTTGACGCACATGTTAACAACCTACATGGGGGAATAAGGGAGAACTATAGCTATATCAACCCCACTTCCAGAGAGTAATGTGTTCTATGTCAGTAAACAAAATCGCACATGAAGAGAGTTCAAGATGATGGTTGAACTCAAAAGATATAATATGCATGGTGTCATGTTGGATCTAGGATCCAATGTGAACATCTTTCTGAAGAAATCCTGGGATTTGATGGGTAGACCAAACTTGGTGTGATCACTCATTCAGCTTCAACTGTCGAATCAATACAGAATCTATCCTATAGGCCAGTTGGAGCACGTTGAAGTGAACATCGAAGGGGTGAAGACTAAGGAAATTTTTGAGGTGATTGAGATCATAGATGACTCATATCCATACCTTTCCCTACTTGGTATTGACTGGGCATTTGAAAATAATTCTATGTTGAATATGAAGAAGAGACAAGTGATTTTGAGGTAGAAAACTTGCATGTGATTATTCCATTACATTCAAATGAAGGTGGCAGATACAATGAGATCATTAATGAGGATTGTAGAGTTCTATTATTGAAAAAATATGTCAAATCATTAAGCAAAGAGAATATTATGTCAATCCCATGGTGGATGGGGAGCTGAGTTGGAGGACTGTGAAGTCCTATGATATTGATTCAAATGATGTTGTGGAAAGGTGTAAAAATAAGATGTATTAATTCTCTTCTAGGAGATGTGCACGAATTACTAGTGTGGCATGAAAAGATAAATTTAGGCCCAATCGTTTCGATGGGATATATACGGTGGATAATTTCATTGTCTATATGCAGTACATTCCCTTACTCCACTAGGTATGCACCCTCAATATAGTGTTATTAGGTATACCCATGCAGTGGTGAGAAGTGCATCGGGGGAACCTTTGTGAATGGGCAGTCGTAGAGGACACCATAAGCGAAAGGTTCAGGTCGGGGGTAGACATCCATAGATACATGTGTTCTTGCAAGAGGCATTGGGTAGAAAATAATAGAAAGGTGCATGAAGAATCTAACAGAAAAGTCAGTGTGCTCTGTCGATAAACAATTTCATCCATCTGGTCCCTCTAGCTCATATCAAGTGAACAAATGCATTGTGTAGGCCTCAGGTTGACCCTATTATCGACTTGGGAGGTTAAAATTTTCCCCCAGGTACAACTGTGACTATTGCAGATCGTCCATGGTAAATATTGGGAAGTTGGATCTGCGTGAAGAAGCCTCACGACCTATTAGGGGTCGTTGCAACATATTAAGACTTGGAGAACTGATGTAGGGGTGCGTAGGGATCATGCATGATGCCCCCAAAGAACAATACTTTGATCATGTGTAGAGAATTCAACATCACATCAAGAATTAAGGTGGCGTAGACACTTCCATATAATAAATACCCGTATATTCGACGTACGCTCCTGAGGATTTAGCACGTTTTGAGATAACCTGGTGGTAAATGCTAAAATTTCCTTTGGATATTTGTCATGTTTGAAAATAGAGAATATTTTAAATATCCCATGAATATAAAAATACAGAATTGAGGCTGACGTGGACTGGCAGCAAGGCAAGGATGATGATATCCTTGACTAGAAATGGTCCTTCCCACCAACTAATAGTCGTGGGGGTGACGAGACAACATTGGAAGTTATGTCTCAGTGGTCACCAAGGTGGGTAGTACTTCTCTCTAAGTTATTATTGACCTGGTTCATTTACCAACAGATCATAAAGTCATACTAGGATGGAAATATTCCCTCACGGGAATTAATATTTCCCCATTCAAACTCATGGGTTATTGTTTGTAGCCTAAGTTCAATCCCTTGTAGGCACACATTCAATGAGTCCAACCTTTTATTCACCTTCATCCACCATGAGATATGAAGATACTAAAGTACCTAGTGATTCCAGCTCAAAATGGCCTCGTCAATCAAGTCATAGGCCCTTAAAAAAATAAAGGTTGTCAGGGATAGAGAGATACCAGAGCCAACACTACCCAATAATGTTAGTTTCATGGGATCCTATACTAGGAAGGTTCAATATTTTCACTTCATCGACTATGATGTCTAAGACCCAGTTTAATTCCCAGTGTTATTCTTTTCCAATTATGCATAGACTGTTAGGAGTGTGGATGGACAAGCACTTGTGCTCACACAAGAATGGACCAAGCCACTTCGACATGCTAACATATTGACCATGGTCAATTGTCCTCACTTTGTCCATAGGGTGTTGGTTACATCACATGTCCGCTTCCTACTTACTTGGCTACACGGTGGATACCTTTGGTTGGGAGATAAATAACATGATTATGTAGAGGGTATAGCTTGAGTCACAGAACTTCCCATGCATGGAGAGGAACTAGAAAAAGAACTAAAAGCTAAATATGTCACACAATATGATGTGTATTCCAAGTAAGACACACGTCGGGGAAATCGCAAGGTCAAAATTCCATAAATCAATGATCGACGAGTCTAGTTTACTACCCAAATACTCGCCTGTAAGTTATTTTAGAAATGTATTCCTGCTTGGCGTCGGCATAGCCTCCAAACGATGTCTTGGAGGTGTCTAGCTGGCTTGGTCATGCTACATCCTCAATGAGTTCGTCGATGATCACTTAGATGCTCAAAACATTTGGAAGGATTTTCATTATAGCTAGATCATGTTACTTCTTGACATGATTCTCTAGAGACCCCCTCTGAGCTATGAGCATGTCATTGTGGGTGGCCCATATTTTTTCGGTGCCCCCATTCATGTCCTTGCAAGTCGACATAGATCTTTTCATTCAAGCCAACAATAATAAAGCCTTCCAAAATTGTTACCAGAATATCATCCAAGCGGTCGCCTCACAATTGTGCATCTCGTGCATCCTCATCAATAGGTATGCATGTTTTCTTGAATTTGAATGTAATTTTCATAAATTTTATATCTATCGTAGTGATGACCAAGGGGATACCATGGAAATGCTTTCATTTTGCATCGCCGAAGAATATATCCAACAAAGAGTAGCATAGTGGTCATAGCATCTAAAACCGACCCCTGAGGATGAAATAGATACTCTTGAAACTCACATTAAGTGAAACAAGGATAGAAGGTGGGTTGAGGCCACCTGGGAGAGGGGACAAAGAACGGTCCCCATTGTCAAGTTACCCAAATACAAGGATTCTTTCAAGAGGAAGCATAACCTAAGTTCTACTCCCATGGACCCTCTCCACATTGTGTCCAGCCTTGAACAAGAGAGTGAGGATCAGTGGACAACGACCTTCCAAGATACCCATGTTGTTGACACAGTCCCAGTACAGACTACGCACCAATTTCTACAGCCCACACCCACCAGTTCGAAACAAAAACAGACCAATCATGTCGTAGATTGGCCACTAATATTGTACCACAAGGCCCAAGATGGCTTGCTTCTAGGATGTTATGATACCACGCCTTAAAAAATGATGAAAATTTAATGAATACAATCCACTTTCAGGGGGAAACCTCCTTATACAGTATATCCAATTCAAAATACAATATGAGATCAGATAAGATGATCTTAAGACTAGGTCTCCTTGGTATATATATAGGAGACAAAGGGTAAAATTATAATTAAAGGGTACCATGAAGGTTTCTAGCTGACATACAATTAGAATACTATAAATGTAATAATTCAATATCTAGGGCTTAATAAGGGCTCTTACACATAAAATGGGGATTTTTCTAGGTCTTAACGTGCCCCTCCCCTTCAAACAATTGTTTTCTTCAACACTTGACTAACTACGGGTATTTTTGCATGAATAACTCATCTTCCCATGTTGCCTCTTCCACTGGTAGGTTCTTCCATTTGACAAGGTACTCCATGATTTCTCAATTTCTTAGTTTCTTAATCCTTGTTTCATAGATTATTTTCCCTTGGACTGGGATCTTGTTTCTAGTTAGCTTCTTTAAGCAAGAAACATGGAAGACTGGATGTACACGTGAATATGGAGGAAACTCCAATTCGTAATCCATACTTTCAATCCTTTGTAAAACCTTATAGGGGCCATAATATTTGGGTGTTAAATTAGTGCCCTTCTTTTGTTTCTTGAGGGACATTTGTTTATATGGTTGTAGCCTCAGAAATACCCAATCCACCACTTTAAATTTCCTTTCACTGCGATGTTGATATGCTTGTTGTTTCATCCTATGTTGTGCCATAACCAATTTGTCCTTCAATAGTTTGAGAACCTTTTATTGGTTCTCTATGTGGTCTTCCATTGCTTGAAACTTTTCATTCCCTTTCAAGGGCAATGTAATGGATGGAGGATGGTATCCATAAAGTGATAGAAATGGGGACATTTTTTATGAAGTATGGAAGGATGTGTTGTACCACCATTCTACGAAAGGAAACCACTTGACCCATTGTGTATGTTTATCGAATGCAAAACAATGAAGATATTCTTCTAGACATTTATTCACAATCTTAGTTTTTCCATCGGATTGAGAGTGGTAAGATGAGTTGAGAGGCAATTGAGTACCCAAACAAGAAAATAATTCATTCCAAAATTTTCCAGTGAAAATTGGATCTCTGTCACTTACAATAATATTGGGGACTCCATGTAGCTTTTGAATGGTTTCCATGAATGTTTTGGCTATTGTAATTTCTTTAAAAGGATGAGAAAGAGAGAAAAAAATGGGCATACTTTTTCATTCAAACCAATAATACCATGATCATAGTATTTCCTTCAGATTTGGGTAAACTTGTAATAAAATCCATTGAAACTTCTTCCCAACATTGAATTGGTATAGCTAATCGTTGTAGGATACCTGGCATCTTGATTTTTTCTCCCTTATTTTGTTGGTCGACTAAACATTCAGACACAAAATTTTGAACACCAGTTTTAAGACCTTCCCAGAAAAAATCCTTCTTTATCATGTGGTATGTTTTCAAGAATCGTGAATGTCCTTTTATAGGAGAAGTGTGAAATTTCATAAGGACCTTATGTTTGAGTTGGGAATTCTTACATAAATATAGGCGATCATGATATCATAGCGAATCATTCTTCCATACAAAAAAATTGATGAACTGGGGTCCTCATGTAGTTGTTAAATGATCTTGCATACCTCTTGATCTTTATTCCATTCTATCCTTGCTTCTTCCACCCAATCAGATTGCGGAATAGAAATAGCACATAGTGAACCTTTTGTTTCTTCTTCTTTCCTTGAAAGGACATATTTCACAACATCATGTTTTTTTTTTGTAGACAAATTCAAAGTCATAACCTAGAATATGTATAACCCATGTTTGTTTCTCTTCTAAAGATAATCATTTTTCCAAGAAGCACTTCAAACTATCATGATCTCTTTTCACTTTGAAGTGTCTACCTATTAGGTAAGGGTGCATTTTTCTAAACTGCATGTAGTATGGCCAACATTTATTTTTCATAAATGGGTTTGACTAAGTTTTTTCCTTTAAGTTGGATTCTTTCAAAGGCAAGGGGCCTTCCTTCTTGCATTAAAACTGCACCAATTCCATGGCCCAAGGCATCACACTCCACAATAATGTTTTTGTAAAGTTCGGTGTGTCTAGGACAGGAGTAGTACACATAGTATCCTTAAGTTTTTCAAAAGATTTGGTTGCTTCTTTGGTCCAAAAAAACGATTCCTTCATTAATAATTTCATTAGAGGTGTTGCTATTTGACCATAATTCTTGACAAACTTGCAATAATAGCTTGTTAACCCTAAGAAGCCTCTAATTTTCTTCAAGGTTTTGGGAATCATTGATTCTCTCGTAGCTTTAATTTTTTTAGGGTCCACTTTTATACCTTCATGAGATACAATATGACCCAAATACTCCACTTCTTGAACCCCCAAAGGAACACTTGGAAGGATTTGCATAAAGTTGTTCATCTTGCAATAGTTGTAATATTATATCAACA
The DNA here is from genome assembly GCA_009831015.1 of Picea engelmannii. NCBI lineage: Eukaryota > Viridiplantae > Streptophyta > Pinopsida > Pinales > Pinaceae > Picea > Picea engelmannii. The sequence continues at coordinate 23,285 of ML806665.1, forward strand.
TGTTGTACACGTTCTTCCTAATATTTGTTGTAGATTAGTATGTCATCAAAAATACTAACACAAATTTTCTAAGGGATCAAAAATAGAATTCATCAAGCTTTGAAATGTTGAAGGTGCATTAGTAATTCCAAATGGAGTAACCAAAAACTCATAATGACCTTCATGTGTTCTAAAATCTTTTTTCAAGAATGTCTTCCTACCTCATTCTGATTTGGTGATATCCCGAACGAAGATCCAACTTAGTAATAATTTTGTTCCATGCAATTCATCGAATAATTCATCAATGACAAGAATGGGAAACTTATCTTTGATGGTCATTTTGTTGAGTTGTCTATAATCCAGACACATACGCCATGAACCATTATTTTTTGTAACCATCACCACTGGTGAAGAGAAATAAATTTGGCTAGGTTGAATGATGTCGGCCTCTAACATTTCCTGGATCGTGCACTTTTTTGGCCCTTGACCAAGTTTTGAGGATCCGTGGTCATGTTTGACCTATTTTTGGGACTTCGACAGGCTGTCGAAGGTGGAGCACAAGTCGAAGCGTAGATCACGGGATCTCAGCCCCTTTCTAGGGATTTTTGGGTTTTGGGCTTATGTAACAGGTATGGGGATATTGTCCCATGGGTTTACCCATGTTTAGGCCCTTTTTGTAATGTATAAATAGAATTCTAGGTGATGTAAGAAAAGGTTTGATAAGAGGGTTTTGGTACCATGCTAAGTGCAAGTGATGATTGTAAATGCTTTGTGCATACTGTGTCAATATTTGCAAGGCTAAGTGTAGTGATTGTAAGAGACTGTGAAGAGGCTTTGTGTTGTAACTCAGGGAAGGAGGATCTAGTGGATTGCATGCAGATCTCCTGTCCTTTGCGGAGTAAGATATCATGGCTCTGTGCATGTAGAAGATTGACAGAAATAAATAAAGAAGAAGAAGCGTTGGTGGACATAGCCCCAGGGTGGGGGTGAACCACGTACATTTTGTGTTGTGGTTTCTTTGTGATTTATGGTTGTTCTCTTGTTTATGTGGTTAAATGATTATTGCACTGATATATGCTTAGAAGAATCTAATATGATAGCTTAGTGTTGAATAATGTGAATGAATGCTAGATCTGATCTATGTTGGTATGCTTAGTGCTTGAATCTATTGGGTACGTGTGAGTATTGCGTTGATCTGTTATTAGGGTTTAGTTGCACTATAAACTAAGGTTGGATATTAATGAACTATAATTGTTAAGTGCTCTGTTAAGGTGTTACAGTCACAGATATGTGTCCTAGCTAAGGTTGCAGACACTAGAGTCCTGCAACCACCCCTGCCTCTACCTCAGGTGAGACTTCATCTGCTTCGCAGGTGTTGCACAAAGGGTCGTTAGCTAGGGTTTTTTTGGTGTTCTCTTGAGCATTGAACCCTGGGTCTGCCCCTGTGCTAACAAATGGTTCTGTTTCCGGGACCGTAAAATGTGATTGCTGGGAACTGAAGAAAAGAAAGTTATGTGTGTAGATCTGTTGCTTTAGTGTGTAGTAGTACACTTGACTTGTGAAGATCTATGCTAAGAAGAAAAGAGGTAAGATCTTAAAGCTTTGTGCTTTGTTAAAGATAAGAACAGTGAAAAGTTTTGATTGAAAAGGTAAGATAAGTGAAAAATTTTGTTTCAAAAGTATGGATCTAGGTGTGTTTCATAAATTTTGTCCTAGCTTGAAAAGTAGGGCACAACTAGATGAAAGAAGGTTTGATATGAGTAGATCTTATAGAAATAATGAAAGATGTGTTATTTCTATGCATAGAAATAATGTTTGGACTAACGAATAGATGCAGGATCCTAGAAAGAATTTTTTGCAGGTTAACTACTATGACCCTAGTGCGCAGTATAGGAAAGGTTGGGGATCATTTAAGAGAAAAAGAGGATTAACCCTTTGTTATAATTGCAAAAGACTGGAACATCTTGCTAAGGAATGCCCTGGTAGAAGACCTAGTTGTCTTTGTTGCAAAGCTATGGATCATGTGGTTTTTTATTTCCCTAGAATGATTGCTAAGCTTGAAGGAATGAATATGAGACAAGAAAACCCTGAGAAAGGTCAAGAAACTGAGACCATGACAGAACCCCAGAAAGAATCAGAGAATATATTGCTACAAATGAAAGAAACCTTGAATGATTACAGAAATATCAACTTATCAAAGATCTTCAAAGAAAAAGAATGCATAGAAACAAGAATAGGAGACTTCATCATTGATTGTGTTCTGGATGAGGAAACATAGGTGAATATCATGACAGAAAGAACTTGGGAAATTTTAGAAAAACCTGCTATGAGTCCTTCATTGGGAGGAATAGGATTATTTAGAGTAAAGTTGATAACCCTATGTGGAAGACTCACCCAGATATCTATGAGTTCTCATGGAACTTCGACAGAGGAAGATTTTGAGGTTGTTAAATTTATTGAGAACAACACCCCATGTGTTATATTACTAGGAAAAACTTGGATTGAAAATGATCATGCCAGAATAAAAGAAGAGGAAGTCCTGGAACAGAAGAAGCAAGAATTAAAATATTTCATGACAAGGAGGATAGCACACTTAATTGAAGAACAAGAGAACAGATCGAAGCTATTTAGAACCAAAAACTTGGATATTGAAGTTGAAAGGACACAAGAAGACTCACAGAAGACTGAAGCACCTACCCCAGACTGAGAAGAAGTATTTCCCTTGAATCTTATGAAAGAACCATGAAGTTACTATGCCAAAAGGAGGTAAGAATCAAAATGGAAAGAGGAATATCGAGACGAAGATCACAAGGAAGAAGGCTAGAAAGATCAGTAAGAAGAGAGCAAGGATAGAAAAGTTGCAGAAGATTCCAGAGAGAACTTCGCCAAAGGAAGATTTGCAAAACTGGAACTCCGTCGAGATATCAGAAAAGCGCAACATGGAATTTCTCCATGGCAAAGAAATATAGTTGTTGAAAGCATTATAACTATTAGCCCCATGCCCCAAATGGTTAGAATAGTAGTTATGGCCAAAAATCTCACCATCAGACCGTTGGGACTGCGCCACAAAGGACAAAACTGCGTTGATGAATGCCTCTTGTCCATTGGAGAGATCTGTTACATCACTATCTACTTATTTCGCCGACTATTGCACCGAGAACACTTTTGAAAATTGTATCAGGGAGAACTCATTGCTACCACATTGTTTACTAATATTGACACTTGTTCTATTGCATTGTGCACTCAGTTATTGACCTAAGAGCGTGCATGTCTGACGATCTCAGTGTCACGGAGAAAGTCATCGAAGAAGTTCTAATCGACCTTATGGCTGAGAAGGTGATGTTCGTCGGAGCTCAAGATTCATCGACGAGAGGAGTGCAAGTCTCCTCGTCGACTAATCGCGGATCCAGACCATCCCGACCTGCAGCAGAGAAGAGAACCAAGCACCGAGATGACTTGGCAAATGCGAAGATAATCCCAACTATTCTACCTGACTATATCCCGCCTCTAGCCAGCGTGGTGAGTCGTGACAATGTCCCAAGGGACTTTGATTACACCATGGTTATTGTGTACCTCCCGAAGGGGATACATGTAGTTAGAACGCAGTAGGATAAGATTGTGATGTTAAAGTTTAGCGACTTCAACCTAGGGGACTGCAAGAACTATAGCATTCCCTCTCCTTACAAATATTTGATCAGGACGAAGGGGAAGAATTTGAAAATAATCCCCCGGCCATGGACTATGAAACTCGCGCAGTCCACCCTCTTAAATGTGATGAAGATTCCACATTTTGGAAAGCACCAGGAGGTTAACGCCTGTGTTAAGATCCTGTTATCATGATACCATGGCATCTATCTATGGCTAGACTGACGCATCACAGTCGATCTGATGTTGATCCATAGGATCACCAGATTGAGCATGCAGGGACCCGACCCATAGGACTTCTACCCAGGGAAGGCTATAGATCATGCATTGGCACAGAAGATCAAAGACACATATGGTGATGTAGAAAAGGGGATGCTAGGATATAAGGTAGCTTTCATCCATAATGGTACAGTGTGCCTAGCCTACCAATTGATCGTAGGAAAGCTCCTGAGAAAGAACACACCTACATAGGTCACAGGATTTGTTGTTGACCTCGCCGAGAAATGTGTAGAAGGACTCCAGATGAACTAGGTGAAGTACTTGGTCAACCAGCTGGAATTAGACTGTCGTGAAGCTCAAGATCAGGGATATGAGTTCCACTTTAGTTGTCTCCTTATCCTCATCGCATTTACTACCTGGGAGATGCCAGAAGGTGTGACCTTCCTGAACATTGAGTCATTCGAGCCGCTCGCTGAGAATTCTAGCATGCTCTGGTACTCGAGCGATATGGGAAAATAGTGGCAGTCGAATGTGGTATTTCATACATATTATCTCCAACTGAAGAGGGCTATTGCAGTTGTCCCTCACATGACACTGAACACCCTACACCGGTTCAAACCCCTCATGAAGTTTTGTGTAGATTGACACTTCATCTATATCATCGCGCGTGCAAATAAGCATAAAGAAGAGCCTCAATCATACTACAAGCTCACAGAGGAAGACCTTGAAGAGATAACCAAGGACTGGTCTGCGGAGCTCCTCATCCCTACTGACCCCACAAAAATGTTCAACCCTAAACCAATTGGCATCCCGGAGACCACTCATGAAGGAAAGGATACCCCTGGACCTAGAAGAAGGAAGAAGACCGAAGAGGTACAAAACCTAAGCAGTGCATCAATAGAAACTACTTCAGGGTCACCTAGCCAAGGAGGTCATGATGAAGGATATCAAGAAGTGACCAATGGAAAAGAAGATCAGCAGAAGCAAGGCAAAGTAACACCACCTAGGGATCCTCAGGATGAGACTGATCCCTCTAAGAAGAGAAAGGTTTCTCCCATGACACCCACTTCCCAAAAGAAATCCAGAGCCACCTTGACTAAAATGCAAACTGTACTATAGATGAATTTGACTTCATCATTGTAGCAGTAGAAGATGCCTTGCATGACGTCTTGTAGAAACATGAAGCCAAGAAGGAGGAGATGTATGACAGAATCAATATTGAACTCAAAGGGGTATAGCAGGCCCTTCACTCTAGTCACACAGTATCCACTGTGACCCCAACATCAGAAGCACCATAGTTGGGAGATGAGCCTACCCAACTCCACAGACTAGCTGATGCGACCGAAGCTCACCTTCAACGAGTACAGGAAGAAACAAAGTAGGCCACAGAGGCCCTAAAGAAAGTAGAAGAAGTATTCATAGAGACACGTTGAGTTGCAGAGCAATAGAAGGATGTTATCCAAACAAAGTATGAAGAGGAGAAAGCACATATCCAATAAGAGAAAGAGCAGTTGCTCGCAGAATAGCTCAGAGTCAAAGAAGCAGTCAGCAGATCACTTCTCTTTGTGACAGGATTAGAGAAAAAATTGGATGAACCAGTAGAGGAGCAAGTAGCGCAGCGTGCGAAAGATATCCAATAGCGTCAATAGAGAATCGTAGATTTGGAGCTACAGATAGTTCCCAGCACTCTGCAGGATGTGCAGGATCAAAGAGAAGCAACTACTTGAAGCGCAGTTGAGAGAATCAAGGCCCTCACCATGGAATGTAAACAGCTAAGTGATCGCAGTGCCCAGACTTATGAGTGACTCACTGAGGATCATGAATTGAAGGCACTGGAGTCACAGCTCCATGAGGAAAAGCAGCAAGCAGAAACAATACAGGCGCAGTTGAAACCCTTGTCGGCAGTCGAGAGGATGAAGTTATCCCAAGAACAGAGCACTGCTCAACAGCAGGTCCACACCATTCAGAGAAAATTATTGGAAGTGACTCAGAGGCTCCAACCAATACACGATGAGGCTTTCCAACTATTCGCAAAGATTGAAGGTCGAGGAGCAGAACTAGAGCAAGTCATCATTGCAGCCGAACATCGCTTAGAGGGAAATGTCAACGAAGCAGTTATCCAAGAGTTTTTCGAGTAGGAGGCCTTGGCGCAACAACAAGTCGAAGCAACTCGATCCAAGCTCGAGGCTTTTCAAGCAGAGCTACCTAGACCAGAGTGACTCGGGACAAGTCACAGGAGATTTTTGGGGGCCTGTTGGCCCTTGACCAAGTTTTGAGGATCCTTGGTCATGTTTGACCTATTTTTGGGACTTCGACAGGCTTTCAAAGGTGGAGCGCAATTCAAAGTAGATATCGCAGGATCTCGACCCCTTTTTAGGGATTTTTGGGTTTTGGGCTTATGTAACGGGTATGGGGATATCGGCCCATGGGTTTACCCATGTTTAGGCCCTTTTTTTAATGTATAAATAGAATTCTAGGTGATGTAAGAAAATTTCTAAAAAGAGGGTTTTGGTACCATGCTAAGTGCAAGCAATGATTGTAAATGCTTTGTGCATACTGTCTGAAGATTTGCAAGGGTAAGTGCAGTTATTGTAAGAGACTGTGAAGAGGCTTTGTGTTGTAACTTAGGGAAGGAGGATCTAGTGGAGTGCACGCAAATCTCCTGTCCTCTGTGGAGTAATATATCATGGCTCTGTGCATGTAAAAGATTGATAGAAATAAATAAAGAAGAAGAAGAGTTGGTGGATGTAGCCCCAGGGTGGGGGTGAACCACGTATATTCCATGTTGTGGTTGCTTTGTGCTTTATGGTTGTTCTCTTGTTTATGTGGTTAAATTCTTAGTGTGCACTGATATATGATTATAAGAATATAATATGATAGCTTAATGATGAATAATGTGAATGAATTCTAGATCTTATCTATGTTGGTATGCTTAGTGCTTGAATCTATTGGGTCTGTGTGAGTACTGCGTTGATCTGTTATTAGGGTTTAATTGTGCTACAAACTAATGCTGGATATTAATGAACTATAACTGTTAAGTGCTTTGTTAAGGTGTTACAGTCACAGATCTTTGTCCTAGCTAAGGTTGCAGACACTGGAGTCCTGCAGCCACCCCTGCCTCTACCTCGGGTGAGACTTCATCTATTTCGCAGGTGTTTTCGAAAGGGTCGGTAGCTAGGTTTTTGTTGGTGCACTCTTGAGCGATGAACCTCAGGTATGCCCATGTGCCAACACACTCAATCTCACTCTTTTTTGCATATGGATACATGTAAGGCCTAATGTTAGGTGGTACACTTCCTGGTTGCAAATGAATAGCATGGTCATGATCTGAAGCAAGTGGAAGACCCTTAGGAATTTCACCAATTACCTTGGAATGATTGTTGATGACTATTTGGAGGTCTAATGGAGTAAAGGGTATAGATGTTTGAACATCATGTGAGCATAATTGTGCAACTACACCCTAGTGTCCCTTTTTAAGTATGTTTTCATGCTATTAGAGCTTATCATTTTAGATGGTTTCCCTTGGATACCTCTAAGCTCATTTTCTTTGTCATCTGAGGAAAATCTCATGAAAAGATTTTGAAAATTAAGGGCCATTGTTCCTAATGATTGTAACCATTGGACCCCTAATATAACATTAGCACCCCCCATTTGGATGGAAATCATGGGTCTATCCAGTAAATACTCCCCCATGTTGAGCTTAATAATAGGGTATTTCCCTGGACAATTTATGGTACCTCTGTTTGAAATCATTACTTGAAACTTTGGTGCATGATATACAAAGAAATTGATATCTTTTGCTAATTTGTAATTGATGAAATTATGGGTACTACCAGAATCAATCAATAATGTTACCTTTTATTCTTTTTGATGTATCAGTGTATCTTGAGGGTTTGTGGGGTTTGTGGAGTATTGATGTTATACAATGCATGACAATATATTGTTGGATTCATCTCTTCTAGATATGGATTTTGTGGCAGTTCCAATTCTTGATCTTCTTCCTCTTCACAGTCTATGTAGAATAATTTCTTCTCACCTCATTTATGCCCCTTACTATACTTGTTGTCACAATTGAAACATAGTCATTTTTCTCTTCTTTCATCCATTTGTTGAGGTTTCAACCTTGTTGGTTTAGGTATGCTTGTCTTATGAACCCCAAAATGATCTATGCTTCTTTTGTATGATCCAATGGTAGACTTGTGTGTGTGTTGACAGGCGTTTATGACACACCGTCAATTGGAAGGGAATAGTCTGGTCTGAGGTTTTCTAAATAAACCAATCCATTTGGAATAACTACCCCTGACAAGTTTAATGGATTCGTTAACCGTTAAATGGATCTAATCTAAATTATGAAAATAAAATAACTAACTATGCATTAACGAATATCTACTATACACATTCACTATTCTCACTTTTATATACAACATATACAAATAAACAGGTGCAATATTTACAAGAAACCTTGTAAACTAAGGTTGTACAAGAGAACCAAATCGTAGGAAAAATTAAATAGATATAGAACATTGATCTGAAAACGAGCAAGTATTTTACGCAAGTTTTCAATTAAGAATCGTTTTCTGGCAAAGTGTTTGCATAAGGATTAAAGGGCCTATGCATCCATGATTAACCATGCATGTAAACAATAATTCATAACACACATGACCTCAAAATGGAATAAAGCACATGAAAATACAAGTGAGAGAGACAACCAATGTTGGTAATGGAGTTCACCCCTCTTGGGATATGTCTTTGGATTTGCTTCAATTGGAATACGGATCGCTTCCATTCCTTCTTCAAAAGATGTTGGGACCTTCTCATAAGTGATTACATAAGAGAATCCTTCTCCTTCAATGAGGATTCAAGAATACTGTTGACACTCATACCTCTCCATACATCAAGAAGGATAATACCCTACATGAATAAGTCTCTTAAAGCTTAGGAGTAGTAGCACTATGGATTTCTAGATCCACTCATTAACTCTCCATTACTCTCTTCCTTACTCTCCCCTTACAAAGGTCTCACATAAGGCATTATATAGTTTTTCCTCACTCCCTCTTAAGAAAGAGCATTAAATCCTAGATCCACAATAATAGGACCTAATTACAAAAGAGGAAAAACAAGAACCATGAATGTAGGATCTCAAACTATCTTCAAGTACATAAAGGGAAAAGTCTCAAAACCACCCAAAGACTTCTCATCCATGTCCTTGATTCTCTCAACCTATAATTGAGAATAATGGCAAATTGGTGTGAGGTGGTTTTTCACATAAAAACCAATTTCCAAAATGATAATTTAATGATAAATACGTGAGTCTAATTTCCCTCACAAGTATTAATCAATTTACATCAATAATGAATAATAATGTATGAGTTTTTCAAAAGCTCATAAAGCATAAATAATACACATGAGCATCTCATAAAGCATAAGAATGCATGAGACCCTTTCCTCACAAAGCATTAATAAAATGCATGAGAAATATAAAACTCAAAACATATAACTTCACCACTCTGCAAATCAACTTGGTGAACACAGTAAAGTCCTTCCATGTGCGAAAAATACGTCCGGATCAAACATACTACTAATCTAATTTTAACCTTGAAACTAAAAAAAAAAATGAATGTAAATAATAATGTTTTAACTTAAATAAATAAAGTATTTAAGTTTAAATGTTAATTTACATTCACAAAATATAGATCAAAACAAATAGAAAATCATTAACCTATGACTGACCAGTATTTAAAGAAAACTTTTGGTTGTGCCTTCTTGTATAATGTTGCTCCAACAACTTGTATGTTAAGAGAAATCTATAGCAGAAGGTTGTGTAATTCTAAGATTGTGACAGTGTCAGGATGAAAATCACTTTGACTGAAAATTTAAATGTTATTTAAAATGCAGAAAGAACAACTTTCAAATCATGATTCTTAGTGAAGATATAATAGACTAACCGACAAGAAAAATTTTACAAAATAAATAATATACAAAAGAAAGGATAAAAATCCTCCTCTGAATTTCTTCAATCTCCTTGTGCCTCTGAACTTTCTCATATATTTATGCAATGAATGAACAGTCTGGGTGTCACTAACAATTTCCGCCACCTAAAATTTTCCTCAAAAAGAAACCACAATATCTCTCAAATTGCACGTTTGTTTGGGGAAAATCTATTGAGTAAGCTAAATGGGCCCATTATGCAGATGGGTTTTCAGCCGTTTCTTGAGATTCCTCACAGTTTGGATGCAATCAGTCCCACAAAATCGTTTGTTTGTTCTTGAACGCATTTCCAAATCTTATATGTTGTTGCTCATAAATTATTTGCAGCAATCCAATATTATTTTTGGATTAATTATCTTGAACGTATTTAGATAATAAAATCAAGCCATGATTAGATCCGTACCAAATATCTGATAATAGAAACCTGTGAAACAAAAATAAACCAATTTAATAACCTAAATATAAAATTGTGAATAAAACAAAATCTAGAACAATAAATTTAAATGAATTTAAATGAAAAACTAACTATAAGTTATAAACAAATATTGGTTATATTTTCCTTTAAAATATGATCTTAAAAATTCTAGAAGCTTCAAGTTGATGGAGAGCAAAAAAATATTAATTTTGGGTTTCCACAAAATCAAACAAATGATAGATAATTCTTTTTTTTAATTTTTTTTATTTTGAAATGAGATGAAAAATGAAAAAAGAATTTAATTTATTAAACCTACCAAATGATTTTGTCAAAATAAGAAACCAACCAAGATAGTATTTGATGACGTATTGAACCCATTATTCAGAATAGGCAAACTTGCTAATGAGAAAAAGACGAAAACATAATCATAATTTAAATGAAAGTAAACAGTTGATAAAAGTTAATGTTTTCGTTTAAATTAAGATTTCTATTCTCGTCTCTCCTTCATTCAAATTTGATCAAATGTGAACAAATGCCATAGAAAAGATGTGTCGCAATAAGATTTCTTCATGTAAAATCATTGTTATTAATCCATGTCTTCAACCAAGCCATTCTCATAGCAGATAAATTCAATAAGGAAGAGGTAATAACAAACTCTCAAATTATGAAGCTCGTCCATCAACATCAAAACTTTGTAGAAAGAAAAATGAAATGGCATTTGGATTTCATGAAATTCAAACCAAACAAAAGAAAAGAATATAAACTCAAACCAACCTCAAAACAAAGCAAGCCAATACCAATCCAATCAAGTCAAAGGGAAACAAATGAAGAATCCAAGTAAAATTTAGAGGGACCCTAGATTTTGATTAAAGAAAAAGAAGGGGGTTGTTGTAGGCAGCCAAAAAATGGAGACTCATTGGGCGGAGCAATTATCTCTACATTGATTCAGACCATATCATTACGAGGAATTATAGTAAGAGGTACCAAGTTGTCATATCTTCAAATTTCCTTAAGAAAATCCCTTGTTTGGTCTATATAGTATTGATATTATCTCTACAGACATATATAGATTGATGTTACCATAGTTCATGAATTGAGGGGAAATATCTTGTAAATAATTAAAATCTAAACTATTGTTTCACCAATGGGTCATGACAATTTTAAGAAAAGGACTTCAGTACCACAGGCATGGTCGTTGCTTCCAGCAGGCATTCATAGCCTCAACAGGGTTTCCTTTTAACCTATATGATCACCTTGATCCCATCTAATAGTTTAAGCACACGTGATGGATCATTCCTAGAACTATTAAGTTTTATTCTTATAACATTTTGGTGACTAACGTAAAGTCATTGCTCTGACTTGGTGACCAGTTAGTAAGCAGCGTCATCCACAAAAATCCATGGAGGTGAGAAAGTTGGCTCATGATGAGACCTCTTGTCCTTCAGTTGAGAAGAATGAAGGCCACTACCCTGGCTTGGTGACCAGATATGGTAATGTCACTTCTATAAACTTCCTATGGTCATGATGGATCGACTTGTGATGAGACCTTCCAACTCTCAATTAGAAACTTTATGCTTCATTATTTCAAGCTCACAGGTGATCCAATCATGGAATTTGATTTTATTCTATGAATAAGAGATTATCTAGAAGATGGGGAAGAAAAAACAGAATGTCCCTTAAGGACTAGGATGGTGTAAAAAGTCTTATAATAGCCAAGATAACCATAGATCACTCCAACTTTCAGAGACAATTCCTTACAATAATGTTGAAGGGAAAGAAGAATGGTAACAATCAAAAAATTGTCTAATAGAGTTGAGATAAATCTTATTTCAAGACTAGATTTGGACTATCTCAGGTTATTTGGAGACCAGCAGGTGGTATGATCTTTTGAATAATATTTCCATATGGTGATAAGTTTCAAACAACAAAGTTATTGAACTAGAAATATAGACAAACAATAAAGAAAAGACTCACTCAAAAATAGAAAAGAAAGAGCATTCAACAAACCAAATTATCTTTTATTGAAAGAAATCAAAATTAGAAGTGCATCAAAACAAACAAATCAAAACAGCAAAAGCACACTTTCAGAAAACAATTTTGGCCAAAGATAAACTCGAACTTTTGGATCTACTAGCATCCCATTGTAAAACAAAGGAAGAACTAAATCATATAAAGTCTCATGTACGGGAAGGTTATTTCCTTAAGATAATGCTTCATGAGATGTGAGTTTATTCAGAGATTAAAGAAAACAGAAAAATTCCTATTAAGATGAGTGCAGTCCTACTCGTGGCACCTTGGGTCAGGGTTGAATTCAGGTGAATTGATAGTTCAAATTTACTTATCTCCTTACTTTCCATTTTAAAATTTCCATGATGATAATGCATTTTTGAAAAGAAATATTCAACAAAAAGAAGAGAGAAAAGGATTAAAGTGGACTTCCCTGACAACATTCATATGATGGTTCTCCTTGTGTACCCACTTGTGTTCATAACTACATTATTACAAAAAGAAACAGTGAGAAAGAAAACTAAAGGAAACTTACTCCAAAACCTACTTTAACTACTAAACAAATCGAAATACTAATTGAAGTCTTGCTTCCGATGTAACCATCAGAGTAACTCCAATCCTGCAATGAAAACAAAATTGAATATTAGTAACAAGAATGGTAGTATATCAAAATATGAAAAAAATACATCATACTTACCTTTATAATCATCATTTAGAAACAAATCAAGCATGACCTTACCATTCCCTTGAAAATTCTGGATGTATGAATCCTCTAGCCATTTTACAATCTTGTCGTAATATGGGTCATAATGGCATGGAAGAATGTAAGTGAGTTTGGAAAACTTGTCAATATTGTGGGGACCTGACATAACCATCGGCCAAGGCTGAAGTGCCCCATCCTCCTAGAAATTCTCCAAGTGTTCATCAATTTCTTCACATGGAGAACCTAAAAATATCATGTCATGCTTACCTCCTAGATATTTAGGTAGAAACAAAGTAAGCACAACTTTATCTTTATTATGAATAATTTTTAGATATGAATCCTCAAGCCATTCTAAGATCCTATCAAAAAAATTAGGATGCAAACTATGACTTTAACGAACTATATCTGTCAATGGGAAAAACATCATAAGAGGATTCACGACATCAATTAGATTATTGGTTTGAACACTTCCTTTGATGAGATGGATCGTTTCAAAACATGAAGCATAATCATTAAAATTTGAACTAATCAAAGAATGAATACGCAATGTAGAATATTTGATCTCCATAAGAATGAGTGCATTGTACTTTTCAAAAATAAATCGTGTAAAATCATCTTGCAACATATTTTTCCCATGTGAGTGATGAAAGTGAAAGACCATCAAATCCCACTTCATAAATAGGGATACAAACTGCATAGTCCTAATAGATAGGGTCAGAGACTGATAAAAATGGTCCTGATCCAACATTTGCATGGGACAGATCGGAATGAGGCACAACTTACTTATAGATAGAAACGACTTATTCCAAACCTATGTCTTTACTAAATCTCAGAGATGTCGATCTCTATCTCAGGTGGAACCAATACCTGCTAATTCTAGAAATTATTCTTATATCTCCCGGTATCTACAACGCAGGACGAAGAATCCAAGCGAGCGGGGAGCGAGGGATGGATCGTGGCGCTCTTGGGTTGGTTGGTTGCCCTTTCACACGTTCGACTTGCATGTGTTTGTTTGTTAGGCAGGCGTACAGCTAATCCTGAAGGAACCGGTTTCATTACTTCATTAGAAAGGGTGGGTGGAAGGAGTGGGTGGGTAAGTGCGTCTATGTGAAGGAAGAGTTTCTCTTTTTATTCTATCTCTATCTAGTTACCGAAAGCATACGAGTACGAGATGAATACTAGGTTCTTATCTCTTCTCTCTGGGTTTACCAAGTATCTTAATATACGAAGGAAGCATCTCCAAAGTAAAGGAGAGAGAGAAAGAATATGAAAGCAAGTGGTTGGCACTCCGCTCTCAGTGCGTTCTCCCGGAGATATTGATTTGTCTAGCCTTCCCAAAGAATTCGGAGGGCCAGGCGTATTTTAAGCTCCCTATCTTAAGTAAGTAAGAGGGGAAGTTTGAAATTAATTTCACCAAATCTTGGCATATCAAAAAGATCATATTGTGATGGAAAAAAGTAAGATACCATGGGAAAAATATCATGCACACCAGAATCTAAAAAGAGATCAAGATATAAAGAGTAAAATGAATTAGAAATGATCGCATGAAAATATTCTCTTGAGTTATGATAATTAACAATGGTATTCTCAAGACATTCCTCTTCACTTGCCTTAATTATTTCACTTTGTTTTGGTGATAAATCCTTCAACATAATATGATTTTCCTCCTGTATGATAGACAATTCAAAAATTTCATTAACATTATCATGATCACTGGGATTTTCCAAGATAATTTCATGACAAACATCTAATATTTCCTATGGATAAGGTATGATTTTTGGATGAAGGTTAAAGGTTCCTTCTTTAAATTTTAGTTCTATATCTCTAATATGTTTTATTGGGATATTAAAACGTTGAAGATCATTCTCATCACCTAAGTGTTCTTCAATAACTAAATTTAAGTACTGATTAGAGAAAGAGTTAGAAGAATATGGACACTCACCTTGACCCAACATCAAATCTTCTTCCACGATGGTCGAGGACTGAATATATAATGATTTAGAGGGAAAACCAGTTTGATTGTCAGTAAGAATACTTTCAATAGATTCTACCTCCCTTGCTTGTTCAAGATTTTATAATGGATCCCTCTCATCCTGCAAACAAAATTCATCTCGCAATTGAGTGATAAGATTTGTAATTGATTCATCATTCGCGATTAAAAATGGTTGGATGAAAGTGGCACAAACATCAGAGAGGAGATTTAGTACAAATGGCATATCATTAAGATGAAATTTACAAAGAACATGATGGATGCTTGTTAAAAATCCCTCTGGAGGTGAATCGTCATTGATTAATAGAGCCTGAAATTATCCACATAATCGATTATAATCATAGATTTCAAAAGCGTCTAAACATTCCTCTACAAATTGAAACCAATCAACAATGTGATATGTTGGAAAATACTCAAACCAATTTTTAATCCGGCCCCTGAAAGTAAAAGCAAACAATATGCATAAAACCTTTAAATCTAAAATATCATGCTTGATGCATTTACACCAAAACTTGTTAAGATGGTGTTTTGCAGATACATTCCCCCCACCATCAAAGGTGAGTTTGGACAAGCGAGAGACTGTCTTGTTGGGAATATCATATAATGAGAAGTGGAAATCATGTTCCAACACGGTGATTTGGGGACCCATAGGAAATTAAATACATTTGAAACAAAGACTCCTGCAAGGCCAGCTTGTTAGTATGGATTGCCTTCTAGTGCATTTCAAGATGACACAGAAGAAGAATTTATAAATTTGGAATCATGACAGGCTGAGGGGTAAAACATTTAATCATCAAATTTACCTATTCCCTCCTTCTAGCACCATTTGTTTACGGCGTTTATGACACACCGTCAACTGGAAGGGAATAGTTTGGTCCAGGGTTGTCTAAATAACCCAATCCGTTTGGAATAACTACCTCTGATGGGTTTAATGGCTTCGTTAGCCGATAAAGGGATCTAATCTAAACTATGAAAATAAAATAACTAACTATGAATTAATGAAGATATACTATATACATTCACTATTCTCACTTTTATATACAACATATACAAATGAACATGTGAAAGATTTTGGAGAAACCTTGTAAACTAAGGCTGTACAAGACAATCGGATCTTAGGAAAAATTAAATAGATTTAGAACATACTACTAATCTAATTTTAACCTTGAAAGTTAAAAAAAAAGGAAATAAATGAATGTAAATAATAATGTGTTAACTTAAATAAACAAAGTATTTAAGCTTAAATGTTAATTTACATTCACAAAATATAAATCAAAACAAATAGAAAATCATTAACCTATGATTGGCCAGTATTTAAAGAGAACTTTTGGTTGTTCCTTCCTACATAACATTGCTCCAACAACCCGTCTGTTAAGAGAAATCTATAGCAGAAGGTTGTGTAATTCTAAGATTGTGGCAGTGTCAGGATGAAAATCACTTTCACTGACAATTTAAATCTTATTTAAAATGCAGAAAGAACAACTTTCAAATCGTGATTCTTAGTGAAGATATAATAGACTAATTGACAATAAGAAAAATCTCAATTGAACAATTATATCTTTACAATTCCGAATTACATGAATAAAATCAATATAATACAATATTTGTATCAAAATTTTACAATCACCAAGACCAAGATAATTGGGATAATAGATTGTTAAATATTGACAAAATTAATACATAAATGATAGCAATTAACCATGTATTGATAAAACAGAATAAAGCTAATTTAAATCAATGCATAATCAATTACTCAAAGAATATGAATCATAATCAAAAGATATTATAATGAAAACAAAACCCATTTAATCACATGAAAAAATCCATTAAGCCATATGGAATTTCATATTCTTCTTTGAAAATATTGGTCCATTCTCCCAAAAATTCCAACCATCTGTTACTCATTTTGAAAAGAAAAAGTTTACAAAATAAATAATATACAAAAGAAAGGATAAAAATCCTCTATGAATTTCTTAAATCTCCTTGTGGCTCTGAACTTTCTCATATATTTATGCAATGAATGAACAGTCTAGGCGTCACTAACAATTTCCACCGCCTGAAATTTGCCTCGGAAAGAAACCACGGTATCTCTCAAATCACCTCTTTGTTTGGGGAAAATATCTTCAGTAAGCTAAATGGGCTCGTTCTGCAGATGGGTTTTCAGTCGTTTCTTGAGATTCCTCACGGTTTGGCTGCAATCAATCCCACAAAATAGTCTGTATGTTCTTGAATGCATTTTCAAATCTTATTTGTTGTTGCTCATAAATTATTTGCAGCAATCCAATGTTATTTTTGGATAAATTATCTCGAACGTATTTAGATAAGAAAATCAAACCATGATCATATATGTACCAAATATGATAATAGAAACCTGTGAAACAAAAATAAACCAATTTAATAACCTAAATATAAAAATTGTGAATAAAACAAAATCTAGAACAATAAAATTAAAATGAATTTAAACTAAAAACTAAGTATAAGTTGTAAACAAATATTAGTTATATTTTCCTTTCAGATATGATCCTAAAAATCTAGAAGCTTCAAGTTGATGGAGAGGAGAAAAATATTAATT
>ML806665.1:40965-74146 GCA_009831015.1 Picea engelmannii
CCAAGCCATTTTCATAGTAGATAAATTAAATAAGGAAGAGGTAATAACAAACTCCCAAATTATGAAACTCGTCCATCAACATCAAAACTCTGTAGAAAGCAAAATGAAATGGCATTTGAATTTCATGAAATTCAAACCAAACAAAAAAAAAGAATATAAACTCAAACCGACCTTGAAACAAAGCAAACCAATACCAATCCAATCAAGTCAAAGTGAAACAAACAAAGAATCCAAGTAAAATTTAGAGGGACCCTAGATTTTGATTAAAGAAAAAGGAGGTTGTTGTGGGAAGCTAATAGTGTGGCCTTGTTTTTGACTTGATTATGACAAGCAAATTACATAGGTTTCATAATATTTGTACGATGTCTTAATAAAATCTCATGTTTAATGTCTTGTTTTAACCCACCCATTTAAGCTTCCAACAAGTATTCATCACTTATGTCATCCACCCTTATGACCAATACTTGAAATTCTGAATTATAATCTTCAGTATCACATAAGTACTTGATTCTTGTCAATTGACTGAAGTATTCCTATTCCCACACTTTCACATATTTTGCTTCTAAGTCTCTTGTAAATAAACCCCAAGTATAATGATAAATAGGGGGCTTCCTTTTAACTACCCATTGATACCATTGATATGGTTTTATCTCAAAGTTCAAGGTTGCTATGTGAATCATTTTCTTATCATCCATAATATTATGTAGTTCAAAATATTTCTCTATTTGGTTCACCCAGGTAAATACCTTTGTTCCATCAAACTTCTTTAATTCATTCTTGGGAAATTTGAATTTAGGACGCGGCCACCGTAATTAACTCCACTATTAGAGTTAAATCCACTAGGAATTTGTTTATTATCGGCAGGTTCTTCAACCTGAATACTACCCTTACTTTCATGAGTTCCTTGAATTTTGATATATCCTTTATGGAGTCTCTCATCTATATCCTAGAAGATCATGGAAGACAAGTAATTTTGCAATTCCTTGATGGATTTTTGTAGTTCTACTTTATTTTCATCCATTTTATTTTCCATTTCATCTGTATTTATTTTCATCTCTTCCTAATTTTCATCCATATCCATTTTCATGTTATTCATCTTATTATCCATCTTATTTTCCATTTCAGCCATATTTATTTTCATAGTTTCATCCATCTTATGTTCCATTTGTTCCCTATTTTCAGTGATCCTCTTTTCCATTTGGTGATAAATCTCTTTGATTTCATCTCGAGTCATGGTTGAGCTCTCTGGAGGTTTAGTTGGTGAAGTAAATTTTGGAGGAGCCTTTGGAACCATGTGATAAAATGATAATTCTCCTTTTTTTCCTCTTTATTACAAATTTTGAATCACCAAAAACAGATCTTCCAATAAAAAGTTATGTCAATTGTAAGTTATGCACCTTTCAAGCCCTTAATTTGGATTCTTTCCTCCTGGTCGACCTTCCTTTTGATGTATTTATGAAATTTCATCCTTTCTTAGTCTAAAATTTTGGAATGTAATGATATGAAATGTCTTCTTTGTAATGCCACAAGTATGACCAAAATTGGATGTGCCAAGTGAAAGTTAGGGTAACTTTCCCAAACCTTATTTATTTTTGTCCTTTCTAGGAGAGTGAACTTGTACGTAATGCCACGTGTCCAATATTTAATACATGATTCTGAAATTTGTACAAAAAATACTATGCATTGTGTCCTCTTTAAAATGTAAGTAGTCTTAGAAAATTTGGATCCCCGCTGAATAATTTATGACTATTTTACCCATAACACCTATTTGAGACTAGTTATAGGACTAGTCAACAAACCTTGTCTTCCATGGAGTATATCTCTGAAAGTGTAATTACCAAGAAGCTAAAATTTGAACCATGAGTACCCTGATATGTCTTCTAAATAATATCAAAGTTTCATTATCTGAACTATCCTAGAAAAAAAATTAAGTGAAAATTCCAAGATGACTCACTTGAAGAAGAAAAACCCTAGGATCAATGCTCTAATACCAAATGTTATGATCCCACGCATTAAAAATGATAAAAAGTCAATGAATACAATCCACTTCAAGGGGGAAACCTCCTTTTGTATAAATTGCAGTGCATGATCAGACTCGGGCATGCTATCAACAGGAGGTACAAGCTCACTAAGCCTTGAAACAATTATATGACACTAAAGTCTCATCACACGCAACTACAATGACTCAACATGTTGAAAGTAATACCGCCTTCAATGACCTCATGGGTATAGTCTAAGAGTTTTACGCATATATACCTAACACCTCAGAGGAGGCTCTAGACATTCACCCTTATCTCAAACTCTCAGTCATAAAGGCTCGTCTTCAATTTTTGGAGACGCAGAAAAGAGGAACTATAGCAGAAGATTGTAGTGGTTGAGGAAGCCATCCACAATGGTCAGGCCTTACTTGAGTATTTTTCAGGGTTGGTAAAATATAGTTTTACTCTATGGAACCACTTGCATAATCCATTGGAAATTATTTCTATTAATGATAGAGTTTGCACGACCGAAGTAGAGATCTCCTAGCAAAAGAGTAGTTTGGATTCCCTCCCCTGGGGAAAGAACCAATACAAGATGACATCCATCATGATCAAAACCAAGGAAATCATGGTCTCTTAGGTGGAGCAGCAAGATATTTCTGAGTTGTCCAATGATGCAGCTAATGAGGCCCAAGTTTTCTATACTCAGCTAACAGTCGTGTAGCTTACAGCCACTCCCATGATCGAGAAAATGGAGAACATTGACCTTAAATATCCCCAGATCACAATGGTTGATACAAAGGAAGTGGTTCATCTCACTCAAAAACTCCACACCACCCTCAATGAATCTGACAGTGGGTTCCAAGATTTCCTTTAGGAACTCATGTAGACGGTTCATTTTGTGGCATTAGTAACACCCGTGAGCAAGGTCATTATCTCAAGGAAGAGCCAACTAGTGGTTTTGGGGGCCTACTATCACCCAAATTTTTGGGGTAAATATTCTACACATGCACAAGAATAGTTATGCACACACTCCATTATTGCACACACAACAACAGTTGTGTGATGGATGAAATAAGGCACACACGCCAGTCAGATTTCTACAATGTGTGCCAGGAATCAAGAATATATTGTATGCACGCCGAGTAAAGAAGAAGATCTTCAGGAATCTTCTCGAATGATTAACTCGAGCATCCCAAGAGATAATGGAGTAGTTAAGGGATGAGTTGGCAAGTTAGTTAATACTACCATGACTTCAAAGAGGCTATGTGGGATGCATGCGGGTGGTAGAAGCGTGCAGAACTAGCAGTCAGTAGAGCGAGTAGATAAAAGGAAAGTGACAGAGCACCAGAGCAGAGAAGAAAAGAAAAAGGAGAATCAAATATGCAAGAAAATATTTTAGAGAGTCTAAGGTCTACAGCAATGCAGAGAAAAGAAGAGAAATCAGTCTGGCATGTTTTTGCATGAGTCATGTTGTGAGTCTAAAGAGTAGTCTTGTATGTGGTTGGAACAGTTTTGTAAGGAGTCTATAATAGACTCATCTTGGTATTATGTACAGTTTATGATAGAAATCGCATGGTGCCTTGTAATGCATTATTGATAGAATGTATGAGAGTGCGAGTGACCTGCAATTCAGATTTGAAACACACAGAAAACTAAAATGTGCAATGAAGAATAGAAATTAGATAGCATGGAGCAGAGAAAATAGAACATACACAAAAATGGAGAAGAAGAATTAGAATAGAAAATAACCATCACATTTTCTTGAGTGAGAGAGGAGTGCCTTCTATAAGCAAGGAGACTTTTTCCTTCTCATTATTAGCTAATTACAATAGAAGTTGTAGAAACTAACTAAGTGATTACAACAGTAATTGTTAAAAGTGCACTAAATGTTTGTAGCGGAAAGTGATAAAGTGAACTATTGTCTACAATAGAAATATCTGAAACTAACTACAATACTAATTAAGGAGTGCCCCATCATCCTTACTGGCCAAGGAAGTAGAGCGCACTTCTTGATGGCCCAGTGGGGCATTGTTTCTAATGAATTATGAGTTTTATGGTTCATGTATACCACTGTTTGAATGGAAATAATATAAATTTATTGTTATTCTTGTCATTTATTGTGTTGATTATGAGTTCAATGGATGAATATGGCAATGTTGCATGCTATTAATATCATAATGCACTGTAATGAAATGTGTCAATGTCAGCCTAAGTGGATTCATGGCGTATTTTAACCCTTCATCTCTGACACAAGGCCAGATGGTCTATGTGACTCTCATGGCATCTTGGGTGAGATATTCTTTATTCCTAGACTGAGGATTTATATGTCAATTCCTTGGGGTGGATTTATATGTCAATGCCTTGGGGTTTTGTTGGTCAACTCTGGATGAACCCTAGTTCATCAACCCCCCAGCGTTAAGAAGGATGCGTGCAAGTGAGCCAACACTTCTCATTAAAAAAAACAGTTGAAGGACCTAGATTTCCATTCCCTTAAAAAAATGCATGTCAAGGAAGAGTTGAAATATAACATGTATCCATTCATGAGAAAGCCATTTGCATTAGTGTCACCCAAAATCTAACACAATCCAAAATCGAGGTCATATTCCTAAGATATTGTAAAAGATATTAATGTGGTTTACTGGTTTTTTTGGAGGAAATAAAATGACTTATTATAATATATATATATATATATTTGTTAAAAAAGGTTTGATTTTAGTGAAGAATGGACAAATAGTTTTGGAAAGGAAGGGTGGATTTCAATCATTTTCAATGTATATTTAAGAAGGATTATCGATTTACAATAGAACCCCCCTTCCAACATTTATTTATGCTCTGAAAGAGGGTTTTCCAAAGAAACACATGGCACCCATATATTCATTTTGAATCCCTAAGTATAGGTTTTGAAACTAGCTTTGTTATATGAGACCGATTATTTTACAAAGGGGCACATGACACCCATATGTTCATCTAGGATTCCCTAAATCTAGTTTTTGAAACTAGCTTTGTAGCCTTGATGTCATATCTGATTCCTATAGATTATTTCATGATAAGGTGGTTAAGCATATGAGATGGTGGTTGAAAAAATTTAATAACATGGCACACAGTGGTAGTTCCCAACCACAAGAAGACACATGGCAGTCATACTCTCATGGAAAAAACCAACCATTGCAGGACACATGGTAGTTCAATTGTCATATTAGAGTGACATGTGGTAGGAAAGAGATGACCTAAGTTGATGATTGGGCACATGGGGGTTTTCCAAAGGGGCACATGGAACCAATATATTCATCTAAGAGCCCCTAAGTATGTTATTATAAACTAGTTTTGTGACTCCAAAGGGGCACATGGCACCCATCTATTCATCTTGGAGCCCCTAAGTCTAGGTTTTGAAACTATATTTGTGCTTCCAAGATCAATTATTTTCCAAATATTCACATGACACCCATATGTTCATCTAGGATTGCCTAAGTATATTTTTTCAAACTAGTTGTGTAGCCTCGAGATTGGCTCTTGTTTCTATAGAGGATTTCATGCTAAGGTGGTTAAGCATACGAGACGGAGGTTGAGAACCTATAATAAAGTGGGACATGGTGGCACTTCCCAACCACAAGAAGACACATGGAAGTCATAGTATCATGGAAACAACCAACAATTGCAGGACACATGGCATTTCACTTGTCATCTTAGAGTGACACATGGAAGGCAAGGTGTTGTATCCTTTTCACCACTTGGGTGAGAAAAAGAGGGACGCTTGCAAGTCCAGTTGGATCAGCTGAATAGGACAGAAGTTAGTGTATGAGTCAAATGACTCAATCACATGAAATAAACAAACAACTAAGCTAACAACAATTAAATAAACAAAACTAAAGTGCATAAGGAAATTAGAACCAAAATCAACCAAACAATTGACCAATATTCATGCCACCAATGGATAGATTGTATTAGTGGGAAAACACCAAAGATAAAGGGAGACTTATGGGTCCCCTCTTCCTCCAAGGGAGGGCTCTTGAATCCCCTATCTGAGAGCTATTCTTACAAATAGAAAACTAGAAAGGAAATGGTGAAGAAATCCAAGCTTATTCCCTCAAGAGGTGAGGTGAATAGCCTAATGAAATGATGTTGGTATGCTCCAAGAAGGAAAGAGGTTCCTTGTAGGAGAATAGAGGCAGCATAACAATGCAATGAGATTCTCGAATTCATAGTGCACCCATGGCCTCTTTTTATAGCAAATCTTTGAGGCATTATCCAACCGGTCTTTAGTGTGAACAAGGGGCCCTTTAGGGCACCCTTAGGTCTTTGACGAGCCCCCCACTCAAATTCAGCTCGGATTTGAGGGTCAAATCGACTTGGGAGATGAACTAGAAGTGGGTGAGGGGCCGACAAGAACCATAAATGCATCGTTCTTAGGTGTGCACAGATTTTTGCGTACACAGTCGCGCGTCGGGCACATGTGCGCTTTTCTGAAATTTATGACCTGCGCATGTGCGCGCACTTCCTGTAGTGCTTCTGTGCATGTAAATTTTTTAACCAGATGTATAGTTTGTGCCCTTTGGAAATGCATTTTTGGGGCTATGAATGAACTAATAGGTGTTTGGAGATGTTGGATTCCTGTAACCATTTGCGGACAAAATTTTAGTGATAACAGATGCCCCCTGAGGTGTGAGGTTAGGATCATACGTATAGTCGAAATACATCAATGTTTCTTCTACTGAGAGTACGATTATAAGGAAGAGTGTTGAGAGGAATTACATGAGTGACATGTTAGTGCACCATGCACAAAGAAACAATGACATGTTGGGGCACCGTGCGCAGAATGCATTGAGAAACACAGTGTTGTTGGCGCACATGCTCAGAAGACGCGCTTGTGGGCTGAAAAACCCACGCACGTTCTGATACGCGGCCGGGAAGAAAATTTTGAATCAAATTCTCTTATTCTAGCTCTGAATTTAGGTTTTTGTAGGTAGGACTGGGTTGGTTATGATCCCTGCAAGGTAAATAAGTCAGAAAGAAGTGCTCAAACAAACCAAATAGGGAGGAAATTGGTACCTTCCCCAGTATGGTCGCCAATCTATTGTATCGTTTTCGCCACTTGAATGAGAAAAAGAGGGACACTTGCAAGTCCACTTGGGTCAGTTGAACATGACGGAAGTTAGTGTATGAATAAAATGACTCAATCACACGAAATAAACAAACAACTAAGCTAATAACAACTAAAGAAACAAAACTAAAGTGCATAAGGAAATTAGAACCAAAATCAACCAAACAAGTGACCAATATTCATGCCACCAATGGATAGATTGTATTAGTGGGCAAACACCAAAGAGAAAGGGATACTTATGGGTCCCCTCTTCCTCCAAGGGAGGGCTCTTGAATCCCCTATGTGAGAGCTCTTCTTACAAATGACAAACTAGAAAGGAAATGGTGAAGAAATCCAAATCTCATTCCCTCAAGAGGTGAGGTGAATAGCTCAATGAAATTATGATAGTATGCTCCAAGAATGAAAGAGGTTCCTTGTAGGAGAATAGAGGCAGCATAACAATACAAATAGATTCTTGAATTCATAGTGTGCCCATGGCCTCTTTTTATAGAAAATATTTGAGGCATTATCCAACCAGTCTTTAGTGTGAACAAGGGGCCCTTTAGGGCACCCTTAGGTCTTTGACCGACCCCCCACTCGGATTCAGCTCAGATTTGAGGGTCAAATCAACTTGGGAGTTGAACCAGAAGTGGGTGAGGGGCCGACAAGAACCATAAATGCACCGTTCTCAAGTGTGCGCGGCTTTTTTCGTACACAATCGCGTGTCGGGTGCATGTGAGCTTTTCTGACGTTTCTGACCTACGCATGTGCGTGCGCTTCCTGTAGTGATTTTGTGCATGTTAATTTTTTAACCAGTTTTATAGTTTGTGTCCTTTGGAAATGCATTTTTGGGGCTATGAATGAATTAATAGGTGTTTGGAGATGTTGGATTCCTGTAACCATTTGTGGATGAATTGTCAGTGATAACACAAGGGATGACCTAAGTTGATGATTGGTAACATGGGTATTGTGATGTGGCAAACAATTTTACACATGGTATCTTTGAAGGAGGAGGCACATGGAGACTCTAACTCGAAACGCATCAATGAAGAAGAGGTGATTTTCTTGTAAACAATTTAGTGGTTGTTTACATGATGTGTGTGGGATATGAACTACATACTTGAAATCCTAGAGTTAAAGTTGAAGGATCAAATATCAAGAATGGTTGAATCTTCAACGTTCAAATCCCATATCATGGGCTATGGGTGTTCAAATAGAAAAAAATAAGTCTTGTTGGAAAGGTATTTCCATGAAGAGGAGCATGTCAATGGTTACTCAGGTTGAATCCTTTGTAATTTTCCCAAAAAGTAAAAGAGAAATCAAGACTATTAATGGAATGAAAACTTTGTTGGAGGGTTATTATAAAAAAATTATGATGCGGTGCCCCCCACAATATCTTAAGAGACCAAAAAATAATATGGATTTTGGAATGAATGTAACATCTCAAAGCTTGGGTCCCCTAGATGGGTTGTTGGTGCGGGCCACATGGTGGGATGAGAAGGAGAGTACAGGCCAGCGCGGAAAGGGGCCATGTGTTGGGCTCGTGCCAAGCCCCACCACCTACTCCATGCATTTAATCGCCTTTATGACGTCCATTGCACCATTAACACTAGTGCGCCCGACTCCCATTGTTGTCTCCTCCATGGCTTCTCTGTTTCCAGGTGCCATTAACCCCTACATGCGTCCCAACCTTCTTATCCCTCAGCCGCCCAGACTTGGCTTACTCTAGTTTCCTTCCTCCATGGTGCTCACTGCCTTCAGGCTTCTCCAGGCTCTCCACGTCCATCTAGGACTCTCTTCTCATCTTTGCCTTCCCTACGAGCTCAGAATGTCGCAACAAAGAGGGAGGCCAAGGAGAGGCTCTCCATGGCATCCTCCTCGACCTCGAGTATCTGTTTCTCCCCCTGGCTTGCCTTCTACACACTCCTCGCACTCCTCGCAGCCCGAGTTGGAACATCTCGCCACCTCCACCCCGCCTGCCTCCCGGTTTCAAGGTCTGGTCATCACCGACAGCTCGTTGGGTTCTCTTTCATGACCTCCCGTAGTTCCTTCGAACTCCCTAGCCAGCGGACCTTTTTTTGCACCGACAGTCTTCCCCTCTTGCCCACCCTTGGAGGCGCCACCCTTTCTTCGGGATGCCCAGCACAGGCCGCGCTCTTTCACCGATTCAATCCCAGACTCGCAGCTGCAGGACAGCCTGGTCATCCTCTATGGGCTAGTTTTTGAGCTCTGGCAAGGATTGGAGGACCTTCATTTTCGACTGCAACTACTATATGGGAAGACCTCGGCTCTCCTTCAAATCCTTTCCACCTTCCAAGGGGCTTTCCACTCCACTCCAGAAGTCACGGGAGCAACAGAGCTGCCCCATGCAGAGCTTGTCGACAGGAATGAACAGGTGCAATAGCCAGAAGGTGGGGACTTGGGGCAGGCCACGCACGGGGACAATGAGGTTGTGGCAGCCATGGGCATCCACGCGCACAATCCATCCAGAGACACTCTGCCAGCTGCCAACCTGGAAGGGGGAAACTTGGATGCTGACATGAAAATGAAAGGGAAAGGGACACCCGTCGAAGAGGAACCCTGGGACGAGGCACACCAAGCCACCTGGCCAGGTTATTTTTCAAGTGTCTGACCCCTCTGGGGGTCTGATCTTTTCACTAATTTATTTTCTTAGCTGTATCCTAGTCAGATTAGCTTTGTTTATCTAAGACTGTTAGACTGTAAAATTGTTAGACTTAGCCGGTTAGCTGAACTGGTTTCCCCTTTCTTGGGGTAGTTTGGTAACTACAGCACGGTTGTTTTCAAGCTTCTACAACTCTAGTCTAGATTTCGAAGGCGCTTTATATATAAAATCTCTTACTTACAAAAAAAACAAAACATCTCAAAGCTTGAGTTATGATTTAAACCAACCAACATCAACAAAAAGTTAGTTAATGGAAGCTTCTATAGTTCCAATAGAATTGTGATAATTAAATAAGGGAGAAAGCTAATTGGTTCAAAATAAAACTTGGTAACTACCTAGGGTTGTGAATTTGATCTCCATAAATGAATAATAAGGGCATTATTATTCATTAAAAAGGCAAGAAAAAAATTGGAGGAAGGAAAAGAGATTAATAAACCAAGAGAAACAATAAGCACATCCAAAACCTGGGAATTATGCCATAGGATTCTACCATCTGGATCCAATTTTATTTCTCTTGGTCAAGTAATATTTATTTGTATTTCACCTCTTTTTCCTCTCCAATATGGATATTTTAACTATGAATTGTAAATGTATAAGGAATATTGTTATAATTTAGTGGCTCGTCACCCTTGTTATTGTTTCTAGGAAATTTAAAGTGTGTATTGAAGAAATTTTGTGGTTGTTCCCCCTTTACAACTATATTTTGCATCATTAAGACTTATAGTAACTCATAGAATATTGATCTATTCAAGATTGTAATCAATTTTTTCCTTCAAGAAATAAATGAAAATATTATGTTATGTATTGAGGTTCATTCTTTGTTATTTATTCTCATGAGATTTTCATGAAACTATTGTGTTTTTATTTAAAGGATCCATTATATTTTTCCTTCTAAAAATATATGGTTGAATAACACTTCCACTCCCTATGAAATTATAGATCAATGTTCTACTTTAAAAGCATCTACATCTTCCACTTATAAATTGATACATTTCTTATAGTTTGGGATAAAGTTGTATGATGGGAAAGGGTTTCAGAGTGATTTATGCCTATTTATGTCTTATATATGTCCTTTCTCCTTAGACTTATGTCTCCAAACTAATAATTAAAAAACCATTGTCTTTTTTCCTTTTTGAGGTTATTGAAAACCCTAGATTAAAAGAGCTTCAATGAAATATGGCAAATTCAAATTTGATATAAAGTAGAGGCATTGCTAAGGTGGTAGTGGGAAATTCCTTTTGAATTTAAATAAGGGATAACCCATTTGGTCCACGAGCCAACTTGATACCTAAAGCAGATTGTGGATACCCTAGTATTGTTACTCTCCAAGGGGAAAATATTAGGGGACAACACTAAGTAATGCTTGGTGTAATTATGGCATAGATTGGTGTAGGTGTGTTGAATATTGATCTTGCAAAGATATAAGCCATCCTTAAATGTCCCACTCCTACTAATGTCATGGAAGTTAGGAATTTTGTGGAAATTTTCAATATTTAAGAAAATTTGTAGCATGAATATTACTTGTGTCCATACCACTTCATGTTATAAAAACCAATGTTAAGAGTTTATAATGGATTGAAAATCAACAAAAATTCTTTGGAGAACTAAAAAAAAGGATTAGTCAAGCCTCGGTCCCAACACTATCTGACTTATAGAAGTTTTTTTAGGTAAAAGTTGATTCTAGGGGGTATGCTATGAGAATAGTTTGTATGCAAGGTGTAGATTAATATGCTACCATTTTGAGCTACTCCATAGAGAATTATTAAGCTACCCTACATATGAAAACTGAGAACTCTATGCCTTGGTTCATTCATTAAAGAAATGGAATCACTATCTATTGGTTAGGTGACCATCCTCAATATTGATCATAGGCCTCTATAATGCTTGGAGGTCTAGATTAAGCTCCAACAAGAAAGACATTATAAATGGATGGGATTTGTATAACAATTTCATCTATCAATTAAATATTAAAAGGGAACTATGACCAAGTTGGTTAATTTTCTAACTAGACCAATAGCACCAAAAATCATAGCTTTGGGATCCATTATGCACATGGATCCATTCACCCATGAAGCATACAGAGAGGATTATGTAGAATATGTGGGATTTATGGGGATGTATCAGTAATTGAAAGGATGAAAAGAAAAATCATATGTTGACTACCATCTTTAATATGGATTACTTTGTGTACAAAAGGAAAAAATAGTACAACTGTTAAGGGAGGCTCACACCTCCAAGTTTAATGGTTATTTTGGTCTCAAGAATATTATGGATAACTTCGAGAGGTATTTTTATTGGAAAAAATATGCAAGAAGAAGTAGTTGTATTTATCAAAGGGTTTGCTTTATGTTGTACTATCAAGCCTAGTAACAGGAAGAAAAGGAAATCCAATCCACTACCAATTCCTACAAGGCCATGAGAAATTATATCCATGGAATTTGTTGAAGGTTTTCCAAGGACAAGAAGAGGGATTGACTACTAGTATTTGGTAGTAGACATGTTCAACTAGACACATATCTTGATGGCTTGTAAGAATACCATCAAAGGACAAGAAGATGCAACCTTTCTCTTTGAAAGGGTTTGGATGCACTTTGGGATTCCAAGGAGCATCATTTTCTATAGTAATAGTAGAATTATCATTATATTTTGGACTTAATTAGGTAAGAAGTTGGATACTAAATTGAAGATATCCACTTTATATCATCCACAGACAAAGGTTACATAGTATATAGGACTTTCGTTCGGATTATGAGAGGCTACAATTAGAAGCGTCCAAAGACTTGGGATGAAAATTTGGTTTACACACAACATTATTATAATGGGGTTGTCCACACTTCTAGTAGTCAGTCCCCTTTAAGATATTTTTGGATATTTATCACCGTCACCATTAGTTAGTATATATGGAAAACCTGAAGTAGGGACATTAACCTCAAGTGAGGCATTGGAGGATTAAACATTCATAGAGATGATAAGGAAAATATAGTTATAGGTTCAAGAGAAATCGAATAATTCCAAGGAGAAATACAAGGCTTGACATGATCAAAAAGGGATTTAGAAGGCCTTCCAAGTAGGAGGAAAATTTTGGTTACACCTTAATAAGGAAAGGTTACAAGGACTAGGGAAGAAAATTGAAGCCTTGAGATATGGAACTTTAGAAATATTGGAGAACGTAGGAAACCATGCTTACAGACTCAATGTTTCACCTTATATGCACATTTACTTAGTAGTAAATGTACATAACCTGAAACTCTATGAGCCATCCATGCTCGATCGATGAGGATGAAGAGTGTCAAGTCTTACCTTACATTGAATATTTGACACTAGATACATATGCATAGTTACTAGAGGACAAAATTCTACAAAACAAGATCAGAATGACTAGAAAGGGACAATAAAAACTTTTCTAGGTGGGATTGAAGGGTCAATTATTGTCCAAGGACAAATGGTACTCCAAGGAAAAGTTGAGGTGTTATTTCCTCATCTCCTTCAAAACTAAATCTTTTGGAGACCAAAATCTTTGCAAAATGGGGAGGTATGATTTTAAATAGATCTACATAAGTATAATATGAATTTACTGATTATCTAAACTAGGGATATTAGAATTTGGAACATCTTAGAGATGGTGTTGATTTTGTCATTTTGGGGTCCTAAAAATTAATTTATGGCCTTGAGAGAGCTAACAATTGTTGTAGGCTTTCATAAACATTGGAGGAAATTATTCTTCTCATTGATATCTTTCCAAAGATATTATGTGTGCCTAAAATAAAGATCTTATGTAAAAGTTATGTCCTTGGCAAGGTAATCATCAATATTTTCCCTATAGATACAAGTGGTAGCCATGTAAACACACCATTATTCAAACATGGGGAGTTAGTAATGTGTGTGAATCCACTAGAGACTTTTAGAAACATCATGGAGGTTCCAAGAGAGTTTCAAAACCCAAAAACTAACCCTAATTCTAGTTATCAAAAACCTAGCAGGAGGAGGATATTATGAGTAGGAGTGTGGAGGAGATATTTAAAATAGAGAAAAGATATAGAAGCATATGGTATAGGACTATAGAATATTGTAGTGTATCTTAGCTTCATAATAAACTTGTATTGTTTTATATTTTGTATTGTAATCTCCATTATAGCAAAAAGACATAAGGTACAATCCTTCATTCAATGTTTGTTTTCCCATATGGGTTTCTAGGGAAAAAAATTTGTTCCAATGTGTATGGTTTGTCCATTATAGTTCAATTTTATGTCATAATTTATTAAAGAATCTAATTGGTGCATTTTATTTCTAGTAAAACATTAAAAATACAAAAAATTAGTCACACAATCGAGCATTTAACTACTATAGTAGCTTTAAGTTTAGATATGTTTTGGTGAGATGACATTAGAATATCCAAGGCAATTTACAAATCATTTATGAACCTCAATTTTAGGTTCATTATATAGCCCTCATTCATGACACTCCCTACTCATACATAAATTACGTCAACACTTGGCATTGATAAAATTGATGATTTGATCTAACTTACATATAGTTTTCGCTATGGAAATTTCAAATTTACACTCGGTTTGGGTTAAAGCCTCCATTTTCCTATGTATGTATTATATAACATAGTATAACTATTGGTCCTTTTCATAACCAAATACACAATCAATTCCTAAACCTTGCCAACTTTCTCTTGAATCCAATCTTATGGTGTCTTGTTATTCATTGTTTCCTCCCTCACAATGATTGTGCATTTATAATGCTTGGGTTGGTCATCCTAGGTTATTTTAACTCGACCCACATTGAACAATGTCCCCTTATGTCGATACAATGTTTTACTTATGGCTAGGCCTCTGTTAAGAATCTAGTTCACTCAATCAAGTAGATCAGTATATCATCTTTTAAGATCCATAGTTGTATTAACGATGTCACAACAAGTTTTCAACATAGTAAGATGTTCCAGGTTGAAACTTATAATAACAAAAGGAAGAGTTTAAATGTCCATTCCATGTTAAAAAATATAAGTCAAACTTCAGGTTTTCTACTAGGGTGATGATAGGTGACCATTTTATAAAGGTGGCATTCTCTTCCTAACCTTCAACCAATATAGTTCCATATTTCACTTGTTAAGTGAGAGGGTTTTAGTAATATACAAGCCACCCACCTACAAAATACCTACACATAAAGATGCAATGTGGCACTTTTCACTTGCTCACGTGAATAAACATCAATATTGAGATATATTAGACATACCAGCCTCCCAACGACTTGGTTTTTCAACAATATTTACATGGTTGTTTTCTTTCTCGCAACATGTTGTACCTATTCCAATGCTTCATTTGTATTGTGATCATAGAGGAACTCACCCAAGCAGTGGTATAGGTTTAAATATTTTTTATCTATGTATTTTTATAAGGTTCTCGGTTTGTGTAAGAGGGTCACTTATGAGCTTTGTTATGGTTTCAACATCCACTCATTTCTCTCTTGATGTGATGGCCTTATCCTCTAGATGCCACACCATATTCTATCTTTGATGATCATACTTACACACTCCATCATAAGTAAATAAATGAATTTAAGTGCACACTATTTATTATTAGCTATTGGAAAAAATTTGGAAATAACCTAGTTTCCATACACTCTAAATTTTGAATTAAGTTACATGAACCCTATTTTTTATGAAAATACAATAAAAACAATCTACCATTTTGCATAAGTGACATGAGGGCCACTTTCCTCCTTGTCTCGCTTCCCTCATTAAGTATTTTATTTTTTATTTAAGATTTAAAAATAAAAAATAAAGAACCATGAAAACCCAAATTCCCTCATTTTCATCCTCATTTCTCTTCACGTCCTTTCTTCTCCTCCTAGGTTAATGTTGACATGGGAAATTCCCTTCATAAATGTTCATGATAATTTAGAGATGAAACTCCAAATTAGAGTTTCTACCCTTAATAGTGATTCATCCCTCTTGTGGTGTTGGTTACTGGTTTTGTTTTTTTAGGTTTATTAAATTTGTTTGTGTTTCGAATTATTGTTTATTGAGGGTGTGTGAAAATGTAAGTAGAAATTGAATTATGAATTAAAAAATATCAAACATAAAACAATGAAATTAAATGAAATTGTAGAGTAATTAAAATACACAATCCCACTCTACATATTTGAATATGTCGAATTTATACAAACCTATTAAATCTAGATTTGGCATTCATCAACTTCACTATGAATTCAGAAAATATAAAAGAATAGGTAACTTAATGAATGGTTTTTATGATTGGTTTCAGGAGCTCTACATAGTTTTTGGGAAGCTAGGGTTTTTCAGGCCCTTCACATGAGATCAGTGGTTGATGCCCCATTCGAAGTGATTGCTAGGTCATGCCATTATGGCCTATGATAATAAAGAGATATTAGACTACTTGGAGGACCCCCTTCTTGGCTTTAATGTTTGGTCCACTCTAGTCCCATCATCATGTTCAACCTATGCACTCGGATCTAAAGATCCCTCAGCGGACGCCACCTCCCTCCCTTAGAACTTGACAAACCCTAACCATAGTCACTTCCCAACCTCAGACTCATGCGATTCTTCACACTCTCTGTGACAGGACATTCTCTTCATCATTCTCAGGGATGGATCCTTTGTCACACTAGATATCACCTCGAGTGTCCGTTGAACTTGCTACCTATTTTGACTCGGTGATAGATCGGCATGTCGTGTCCACCCACCATCATTATGTTTCCACCACCAATGGATTTGTGTACTATCATCTATCTTTTGAAAATTTATTGGAATAGGCTCCCCCATAGACAGATGGATTTATTGGGAAATTTCTCTCAGAAGACATTCTACGCAAGGACCTTGCAGGGCCTACGACCTTCTCTATCTCTAGCACTTGTGTTGCTAACGTGGTAGATAGAAGGAAGGAAAAATGTTTCCTAAAGAGGAAGGTGAGAATCACAAACCTATTTCTCAGTGAAAACATACAACTCAAAAAAATCATAGCAATGCAGTAAGAGACTCTAGTTGGGAGATTCTTTAGTAAGAGGATCTTTGCAAATACTCTGCGTACTTTCTTTCTTTCCTATTTTGGGATATGTCCCAAAATAATCGGTCCTTGCCAAGGGATGGATGGTTTGGACATTTCATTCGAACCTAGATACTCACAAAATTCTTGCAGTCAATTGGTATTTTGGAGTACAGATGTTGTTCCTAAAGAAATGGCTCATTGATTTTGATGTCACCTTCGAAAGAGTTGAAATCTCCCATGTTTGGGTTTAGTTCCCAGGCCTTCCCCTTATCTTCTGGTCAGATGTTATATTAAGTAAATTGGGAACACTATCAGCTATTTCTACAAAGTCGATTGCTCCTACATCACCTTGAGGTATATGGGAATGGCTCGTATTTTGGTTGGCATCAAGTTGTCTGACGGATTAGCAGAGGAAATTTCTATCTCTTTCAAAGGAACATCCATCAAGAAAACCCTAGCCTGTGAGGGCATCCCCTTCAAGTGTGGTCACTACCACTCATATGGACATAATGTCAGGGGTTGCAACAAAGCAGATCAAAGACTTTGTTGGGCAAAAAATTCCATTGGTGGTGAAATTTCTTCCAAGAAGCAACCTGAGGTAGAGTAGCAATCGGATTCTCTAAAGAGTCCCTAGGCAGCAGATATTTCCCTGGATCCTCAAGAACCGAAAAGTGACATTACTCCTCCCACATGTTGTGAGCCCACTGGAGACCATTCGGGTAAAGTTTCTCCTTCTCCCCCAATCTTTTTTCCATTTTTTGCTTCTAGTACTTCTAGTGGATTAGCTACAGCGTCCATCGGTTGAGGTTATTCAGATTTCTCCTTTCTCCTGGGTATTTTATGCCTCTTAGGCTCCCACTCTACCCCCCTTTTCCTCTTATTCTCCCATGGTCTCTCAGTCCCCTCTCCTTCCCCAACCTTAGTTGAACCTCCTCATACCCCCGCTTCCCTGCCCCAATCTCCTCCCCCAAAATACAACCTATGCTCCCTCTCCATATCACAATCCTCTTCCTTCCAAGGTGTTACTGGTGTTTTAGGGGCTATTGAAGCTCTAGACCAGATGTTATAGCAAGATTTACTTCACCCTATGCAAATTTGCTCAGAAGGCTTTTTTCCATTTCCCTATGCATACTTGAAGTCCATTTTTTGCATTTCCCAGAGGTAAAAATAATATTTTTCCACATATACCCTCCCTAACTATTATACAGCATGTGTATACGCAGGTTGCACCATTACAGCCCACATACATCAGGTTTTGTTCCCAAACTTAAAAAAACTATGTCACGTTTCCATGTCACGTCACAAGATCAATGATCCTTGACCTTCCATATACTGGAAACGTTCTGACTCGGCCCTTCAGTTCCATTTGAAGGCTATAAATGGGCCATATCCAAACTGTGGAAAAGAGGAGAAGAATTTAACTTTGAGATAAAAGTTACTATGGAGAAATTATTCACTTCGTATTGAGTATTCATCCATTTATCCTTTTAAGTTTGAACACATTGTTCAGCCCCCAATCTCTTCCCTACTTGATTGAGAACCTCATTGTCTCTCTTATATGAGCTTTCATTTGGTGGAGGATTGAAGTGGTGGAGGCCCAGCTGGAAGGGACTTAGTTTCTCGGTTTTGAACCGTGCCGACATGAAATTTTGTAATTCATACACTTCTATTGATTACATTTTAATAGAAATACTCTTTTCTCATCCAATTAATGTCTTGCAAATATTTGAATTGTTATTCCATGGGAATATTTGTTATGAATATTGATGGATTATGCTATTGAATGTGCTAACTTTATATATTATCACCATATGCTTGTGTTTCTTGGTTGTTGAGGACAATTTTTAGGTGTATTTCTTTGAGTTAAGTGCTCAGCGGTGGACTTCATTAAACGTCTGGATGAGGTAGAATTTTTATCTTGTCTTGTTAGCATATTTGTTAATATAACATACTTGATATTAGAGTTGATTTATGCATTCATTTCTGTCTGTTTTGGTTTACCCCATGCCATAGAGATATTTTCCTCGTAACACCAGAAACCTCCTTTGAGGGGAATAAAGTATTTTCTTGCAATCACACAAAAACAAGCCAGCACCAAAGTTTGTTCCAGAAAGAAAAAAACTCCTCTTGGGGCCCTTAGAGAAATTGCCTTGGCCAAGTTGAAAAATTATTGTTCTGTCCCACAATTGTCGCAAGTTGGCCAACCCTGCAAAAAATTTATCCATCAAACAACTCATAGATATTTACTCTCCCTCCATTCTTCTCCTTCAATATACTATGATCACTAGAAGCAAAGTAGTATATTCCTTCACTAATTCCTTCTAGACTAAAACTTCCTAGCTTTAGATGCATCTAGGAAATCAAGCGGGATTCTCACTGGTTGGAGGAAATCCTCTCTAAAAATCCTCAACTCTTGGGCCTCTACATCAATGTTGGGCACTCATTTCTTATCCAAAGATTTAAATCTCGATTTCCTCTACACCAACATCTATGGGTCATATTCAGACAAAAGAGAGTTCTAGAAAAAGTTCTTCAACTTAACCTTGACAAATTAGAATTATGTTTTCATTGAAGGGGACCTTAACTTCACTCTTGGTGACTTTGAAATTTGGGTTCTCTCTGCCCAGAAATACCCCCTCTCTGATTTTTTCTTTCAGAAGTTGGATGAGATAGGAATGTTTGAAATTCAACTTATCAAATACATCCCAACTTGGAGGAATATTCTATCGGGGGATGATAGGGTTGTTAAAAGGCTTGATAGATTCCTTTTGTCAGGGTCATTTCTTCAAGGATCCCTCCACTACAGGAAGTGAGTGGATCCAAGAGTAATTTATGATGACAACCTTATCCTACTAGAACTAACTTGAGAAGGGAGGAAAGCCCCCAGTCCCTTCAAATTCAATCCTCTTTGGCTAGAATCCCAATTTTATTTAGAATCCATCAAGGAAAGTTGGGCCCCCTTCAATCCACTCCTCCCAGAATATCCATCTATGTAATTTATGTCAATATTAAGAAGGGAAAAGGAGACCTCCATCTTCTGGAACAAAAAGAGAAAGAAGGCAAAAAATAAAGTCGTGTCTGAAATTGAAGACAAGATGAATTCCTGGAAAGAGTGAGAAACCTCAAGTCCTCTCTTAGTGGAGACAAAGGGGGAATATAAGACCCTAGATATCCACAAAAGTAAAATCCTTCAAAATAAAGAGAAGGAGAGGAGAATGAGAAACAGGTCACTCTAGTTACAAGTTGGGGATGAAAACACAAAGTTTTTTCATCACTTTGCAAATGGAAGGAAACTCTCCAACACTATCTGGTCTATTGATAGAATGGATGGCTCAAAAGCATCTTCCTTTGAATATATAGCCCAAGAAGTCACAACACACTTTGAATATCTCTTCAAATTTGACTCCAAGGTCAATATAGATGTTATCATAAGGGCGGTGAGTCTCTTTCCTAGATTCATCAACTCATAAGATAATAATAAACTCATGGAGTAGATCACAAAGGATGAACTGGAGAAAATTCTTCATAGATTTCAAAAGGATAAAATCCCAGGTCTGGATGGTTTTCCAATCAAATTCTACAAAGTATGTTTTGATATCATTGGGAGAGGACCTTCTAAACCTGATTGAATTCTCAAGAAAAACTGTTCAGATTTGTAACATCACCGGCCCTCCAAAGACTAGGTAATGCTACCAACATAATCTTAACTTATCCTTGGCTACTCTGATACCATATTGTAACACCCTGCGACCTCCAAAGACCGGGTAATTCTACCAACACAACCTTAACTTAGCCTTGGCTGCTCTAATACCAAACTGTAGCATCCCCAGCCCTCCACAGAGACCGTGTAATGCTACCACTGTGGAACATTCACATATAAATATATATAATATGCATTAAATCAAATTGACACATTTAACATAGAGTTACTACCATCATATAGACTATAAATAGAATTAACAATATATACACTTGCAACGGAATACATGATAATATTACAAGCATCACAAACATGCATTTTAATTGAAATTAAACACATGATGATACTTATCTTTGAAACTGGAGTAACTCCAACAACTACATGCAGACCTTCCATGAACCTCTAAGCCATAGACCTCGATGTTCATCATGCTCAGCAGTGGGTCACCCCCGAGCTAGGACCAAGCTCCACCCAGGGAAAGGGAATTCTAGACTAGGTTGAGGTTACAGGAAACTGCACAAAGGAACCGGAAGGATTCTCTCTAGGAGCCTTCTTATGCCCACTACTCACAGACTCTCATTCCCCACATGCATGTTCCACCCGAGAGTATACACCTTCACAAGAACAGTCCATCAGTGCTTCACCTCCCTCTCTAGGTCTTGGCAATAGACTGGATCAGGAATTCTCAGAGCTCCATAGCTAGTGTTGGACTCTCTCTGGGAGAAAACCACTTCCCAACAGACTCTCTCACCTAGAGAGAGATGCTCACAGGCCTGACAAACTGCCTCTTCTACCACGGGCCTGACAACCCACTTCTTCAGCACACTCCTCAACTCAACTCCAGCTAGGTGAGGACAATAGCAATGGTCCAGCACTCATTCACACAGGGATGACAATAGAAACCAGAAATTGGGTATGGACGTCCAAAATTGGCAACTGTCCACACTAAGACACATCACGACATGGAAAAATACGGGATGCTCGGGCTTCACAAAAGACGCGGCTCAGTAAGTCAGTTTTCCCACGGTTCTCACTGGGTTCGTGACCAGGAAACAATGCAGAGGTCGATTGCAGAGGCAAAATGGGTTCAGACTCCGGATGGCCGAATGACTAGCAAACTCATGCGGAGGTTGGAAGAATGTGAAGCGAACCCAGGCGAAGGATGGGAGAATGCAAGAGTGAACCCCCAACACGGTTGACTTCTTCAGCTTTAATTGCATGCACCCAGGTCGACATTTGTCTTCTTGGAGCTGCATGCACTCCATTTTGCATACGTTCCTTTTCCAGAAACTTAGGACAACACTTGGTCGGTTGAACACCTTAGCCTTTTAGGAAATAATAATAAATTATTATCCCCTTTAGAGGTAAGCCCCTAGATTAGCCCCTAGTCCCACACACTTAGCCTCCTCCCTTACCCAACCTTGTGGAAGCTTATTCCCCCATCACTCTTGATTCATGGTCGGTCTGCATGCAGCGATGTTTATATTTTATTAATGATATGCATAATTACATATACAAAATCAGGCTCCTTGCCTTTAACACCTAGGCTCTCTGACCTAGATAACACATAAGCCCACCAACTTATATACACTTGGCTCACCAACCTATAAACATGATTACAATACATAATATAATTGGAGCACATCCTTGGGGTATTATAATCCCCTCCCCTTATTTTTGCATTGTCCTCAGTGCAACTTTCACACAGCATCAGCAAGATTTCCAAAATCTTCAAAAATATGTAGGTATTTTGCCCACATAGCATCCTCATGCTCCCATGTCGCATCCTCGGGACCGTACCAGGTCCACTGGACCTTTACAAGCCCTATGGCTCGATTCCAAAGCTGTTTTCTCGTCCGGTTCAATATGCGCATCGGATGCACTTGTAAGACACCGTCTTTCTCCACCTAAATCACATTCCAATCGATTACATGATTATCATCAGGTATATATATTTCTTAAGCAATGAAATATGAAACACATTATGTACATTCATGGATGTAGGTAATGCAAGTGTATATGCCATATATATATGTATATACAGACAATTTTAATAACATTATAACCTGTATACAACATACACAACATACAACAATTAAATAATTGTACTTATCTTTTGATTGAGAAGACTTTCATATCAACATGGTCTAGGCCAAGGTACCAAACCTCAGCAGCACTCCAACCAATGGTCTCTCATTCCCCACATGTCTGTCCCACCCCAGGATTGTACACCTTCACTGTCACACATTCCATCGACTGCTACACCTCCCTTTCCTTGGGCTTCAGCAACAGTCTGCCTCAAGAAGTCTCAGAGCATCGTGGCTCCCAGAGTTCCAACTTCCCTCAGAGATTTCCAATTAGCATCTTCCCCGAGCTACTCTTTGTAGTCCACATTCTAACTTTAATCAACACCATCTCATCTACATCACCCACATGCAGTTATCATGAGGAAACATTAAAGAATTCATTTAGGAACTCCAATTAGTTCAAAAGAAATTCAACTTTTTCCCCAAAACAAGAAATTCCATTTCACAATTCTTCTTGGTTGTTGCCAAATTATGAATGCAACCATCCTTGTGGTTTTCCACAGGCACCAAACTACACACTATTTTCCTGCAAGGCTTCATCTTGCATACTGCCAACAATTGTTAGTATTTCCTGTACATCATAATTCAACATGTACAACACCTTATGCAATGCTCTTAGAATTGCCTGCACCTAGCAATTCAATCACAATTACCAAACAATTTAACCAAATAGAATGACTCATCATTCTATGCATATGCATGTTCATAATTAATAACAGTAAGTTTATTATTTCAATTTTATGAACATAAAATTTTTATGTAGTCACTATTCTTGTGACTACCTACCTTGCAATTTTCCTATTGCAATGTTTAATAGTTCTTGAAATGTTCTCAACTTCCTGAGTTAGCAACATTTCTACCATTAGTATAATTATTTCCATGCCAAAAACATATATACATGCACTCACAAAATGCATTCAGCAAAGTGCATTTAAGTATAAAATTCCATCATGTATGAGTGCAACTCTGCCCCTTACTAGACATGAGTACAACTCTTAATGCCTATTTATTTAGTGCACCCTTGTAATGATTTACATAATGCTCTTTATCTCAGTCATGTATCTCACCATCCATGAGTTGGAATTCTGGCCAATGTGTTGACACATTCTCCACATACTTCCTATTGTCTTCCCAATTAATTGGATGCCTTCCTTTTCGACCTCAACACTACACCAAGAATATAATTCTATGGTGTTCATTAGTGTTAGCAAAAAGGTTGCAGTCCAAGTTTTATTTAAAGGTAGGAAGATATTAGTACCTGTGTGGCTCATAACCTTTCCATATCCATACATTTCCATATTCAACCAGGTATTGGTCTCATACATGACTAGCTTACTCGCATTTATTCCTATAACCATTTCTTATCTTTAATTCTTTGGTTATTACCCCATAACCAAATTAACATGGAATTCTACTATGTCAATGTGTGCATTCAGAAGCTAAAAAGATTTGAATTAATACAGGCCTCCAGCCTTTACCACATCCAGTGGTATGCATTCAATAATATAACCCTGTGATTTTATATATTAACTCAGGCTGAGGAAATTCTTACCTAAATTTCCTTTCAACAATTATGCAAAAAGAGTAATACAAACTCATACCTGCATGACTGCCATTAATAAATTTTATACTATTTGAAAGTCTGATGGTAGTAGAAGCTTTCATGCTTATTTTATCAAACTTATAACCAACACTTCATCTCTCTGTTGCTTCCCTCCTTATGCAACAACATCACCAACAACACTTGCAAAAACGCAAGCATTCTTTCCTCTGGTTGACCCAACAAGCCGTAACATACTTGCTACCATAGAAATTGTAGGAACTTCTTTCTCCCTATAAAACTTTTCCTTGTTGATCCCAGAAATCTACAATTCTTCCTAGGTTCCTAGATCTTCTTGTGCTCCCACTATGATCATAGTGCATGATCATTCCTGCCCTGAGCACTTTCGAAGCAATGTCCTTACCTCAGCGGGGTGTGTTGACCTCCCAGTCAAAGGATATTTCAATATTCTCAGTCAAATTGACTCTTCGGGCTCGTGATTGAACCCAAAACAATTGTACACAGATCCCCCTTTATCCTTTAGGCACAGGTCCTGAAAGACCCAAGGGCTAGTCCTGCACGCTTTCAAAACTCCAAGTTTCAGGTGCTAGCCCCTTTTTCATTAGCCCTTTCCTGCATTAGACCATGGGCTATAACCTCACGTAAGTGTGTGATTGCGGGCACAGGAAAGAGTGGTTTTAGACCAACCTGCTTTTCACCCCGCAATTCACCTCCAGCTGCCACGTATCCTTTTTCTAAAATCGTGGTATAAATTGTGGCCCGCTCTCAGATTTTTAACATCCGAGCAAGTTCTGGCCCCGCAATCCAACTTGTCCATCAATCTCCAATTCCTTGGCGATGATCCACGATCAGCAGTTATTATCTATCCTCCTTCCACATGCGATCCCAGATCTACACGATCTGTCGACACATAGCTCCCTTCCAAATCAACGGTTCTTAGACGTTTCGGGCTTTGGTGGTTCGGAACATTCTGAAACACAACTTCATAAAAACCCCAGAATACAATTCTCCAAAGTTCATGATCTGGTGACACCTGTCCAACCTAGATCAATGGCTCCCATCTGCTTCAGCTATTCGAGCTTCGGCAATTTCAAACTTTCATCCTTTGCATTCTCCCAGAGTGCTTTCACCCGAAATACACTGATTTCTTCGACGTGTTCTTCTAGATAAAATGGTCCAGATCTTCTTCAGAACTTCGGCTCCATATCAATGGTCCTTCGACCTTCTCCTCGATCAACAATCGAGATCTCCTTCAGGACCTCAGCTTTTTCACCATCTTCTTTCCTCTGGAGTGCTCTATACCTGGAGTTCCAGATTTGGCACCACGCGTCCCCTTTCAGATCAACGGCCAAGATTTACTTCAGTTGTTTCTCCTCCTCCTTGTCCACAAACTTCTGAAGTTCTGGATCTTATGTCACATGTCCTCCTTGACAATGGACGGTCCCAAATCACTTCGGAACTTCGGGAATTTAGCAAGTCCACTCTCCCCTTTTCCTTTGCTCCTCCTTAGAGGTGACCTTGGGCAGTGACCTCACACAAACAGGTGATTGTGAGCACGCTCAAAGGTGGTTTGAGACCAAACTACTTTTCGTCCCACAATTCACCTTGAGCCTCCACGCGTCCTTTCTCCAAAACCGTGGTTTGGATTGCGGCCCACCCTCGACTTCATAAAGATTGAGAACCTTCTATCCCCGCAATGCGAGGTGACCGTCGATCTCATGATCTTGATGGTGCTTCTAAATGGAAAACTGAGATATACCTCCAACAGTTCATATCTCCCTCTGACTTAGAATATTTTTGAAGTATTCAAAGGCTTCAACCTTTGCTCCTTCTTTGAGTCTGTCTATCGGGTCTCGTCTTCGCTCACGTAAGAGTTATTTCTTCTAATATTTAGGACTTAGAATGAGTCTGTCTCCCATGCACTCCTTGAATTATCTGTTCTAAGATTTTCAATTTACTCAGTCTCCTAAGGGTCTCAGCCCTTTTGTTTCCTTTCAAAGGAAAACTTTGTTCTCTCCTGGCAACCTGCTACTCAAAGCACACCTTGCTGAGTGTTTCCTATAGAGTTTTCAAAATCTTTATGAGTATCTTCCTTTGAT
Organism: Picea engelmannii; assembly: GCA_009831015.1. Lineage (NCBI taxonomy): Eukaryota > Viridiplantae > Streptophyta > Pinopsida > Pinales > Pinaceae > Picea > Picea engelmannii. Next base: position 67,165 of record ML806665.1, read on the forward strand.
ACTCTTCTCCCTGAACTCGACAAATATTTCTCTCTGTTCACACTTGCGCTCACTCGATGTCTTCTTGGCAGATCCCTACAGAGTTCTCAGTGACTCTCTCTCTCTCTGAACTCAACACAAAGTTCTTCCTGTGCACTCCTTGCACTTCTGTTGATGAAGGTTCAACGGTATCTATCATGAGCTTCTATGAGGTTAAATTACCTCTGTCAACGCACTCCTTGCAGACAATGCGCACTCCTTGCACTCACAACTCATATGAGAGAAACAATTGAAACTTATTCGTGACTTCACCAGTTTACGCATTCAAACCAATCTGATTTAAGAAAATGTTCAAATTTCATTTTCTTTCCAAGCTCTTCTTTTCTCTGTAATCATTTTTGGGCACTAGCCCCTTTCTCTCAGTCCCCAACCCATGCAACCATGTGTCGTGACCAAGCACTATATCAATAAGTGCTTACTCGAGCATTTGTCCTTTAGCTTCGGAAGATTTCCAAGAACCACACAACAATATCTCAAGGTTATGGATTACCGAACTCATGATGTAGGGTGGATCAACCGTCCATGTCTACTCATCATCCGACGGCTGACACTTACTATGGAACCTCATGTGTTTGAGTTCCAGGTCTTCAGGTCTTCATAGGATCTCGCATCCACACATTCGAACTGTTAATATCTGAACATTCCCAATCACTTTTGGTGACGTCATTACACCACATCACTTGACATTTTCCAATTGCGGGGGCATGCAACGGTGTTTTGGAGTAACCTGCCTTTCATCCTGCAATTCTTTTGACGCTGACACGTAACCCCTCGGTGAAACCACGGTTTGGATTGCGGGACCGCCTTGGAGAATTAAGTCCCAAGCAACTTGGGTCCCCTCAATGCCTCCTAGCCGTTGATCTTGATGTATCATGATCAATGCCAGTGTGGGTCCTTCGACGTTTAACTACATTACATAACCTCATCCCCACTAGACCTATTCATACGGAGTGCCACATGGCGGTATACTAGCGGTCGACTCATGGCCCAATCAGATGGGTGTCACACATCATGTTCCATATGGCATTTCAAACTTCTACAGGTTCAAAACCCACTGACACATGGTTCACAACCCATGTGTCCATGTCAAACCAAGTGACATCACCATGACTCACTACTTCGTCTCTTCGGAAGCTTTCTCCCTTCACTACTGTGTTTGACCTTTTAACATTGGCTTGATCCAACGGTCGAGCTCGATCTCTCCTCTCTAGATCTACAGTGTAGATCCACTTTGGAGCTTTGGGCTTCATCCCTTCTCTTGTTTCTGGCATCAGACTTCACTAAAGTCGTGAAGTCTAAAGGAATTCCAGGTTAACTCTTCTGCACCTTCCCCAAACCTGACGGTCGTAATAGATTTCCCTTCCTTTCGAACAGATTCCATGGCGCAAAATGGACTTTGTTACTCTGTGGATTTCCAAAGGAATTCACGGCTAACTGCTTTGCAACATTACCAGATCTGACGATCATGAAGGATTTTCCTTCTTCCAAACAGATCCTAAGGCCCACATTACTCTGTGGCCCAATACCACTTCTATCATGGTTTTAAGACACTGTTACTCTTCCTGAGCTTCATAACATGGCCAAGGTAACCTCTTGGCACTCAGGAACATTCTGAGGTTCGAAATTGGTCCTCCAAGCATAATTTCCTCTTGAAACCTTAGGTCCAATGACCACTTATCCAGCCCATTTAGGATCAATTTTTGAAACCTTGGCTCTGAACTTGAATTTTGTCTACTTCGACAACAATTCTTTTGAAACTTTTGCTTCATTTTCTACTAACATGGCCTATCCAGGCTCAGTGTTGGAACCATGCTCTGATACCATATTGTAACATCCCTGACCCTCCAAAGACCACATAATGCTACCAACGCAACCTTAACTTATCCTTGGCTGCTCTGATACCATATTGTAACATCCCCGGCCCTCCAAAGACCGGGTAATGCTACCAACACAACTTTAACTTAGCCTTGGATGCTCTGATACCAAACTGTAGCATCCTCGGCCCTCCACAGAGACCGAGTAATGCTACCACTGCGGAACATTCACATATAAATATATATAATCTGCATTAAATAAAATTAACACATTTAACATAGAGTTATTGTCATCATACAAACTGTAAATAGAATTAACAATATATCCACTTGCAACTGAATACACGATAATATTACAAGCATCACAGACATGCATTTTAATTGAAAATAAACACATGATGATACTTATCTTTGAAACGAAAGTAACTCCACCAACTACATATATACCTTTCATGAACCTCCCATCCATAGACCTCGCTTCTCATCACGCTTAGCAGTGGGTCACCCCCGATCTAGGACCAAGCTCCACCCAGGGTAAGGGAATCCTAGACTAGGCTGAGGTTACGGGAAACTGCACAAAGCAACTGGAAGGATTCTCTCCAGGAGCCTCCACTACTCACAGACTCTCATTCCCCACATGCATGTTCCACTCGGGAGTATACACCTTCACAAGCACAGTCCATCAGTGCTTCACCTCCCTCTATGGGTCTCGGCAACAGGTCGGATCAGGAATTCTCAGAGCTTTGTAGTTGATGTTGAACTCTCTCTGGGAGAAAACTACTTCCCAATAGACTCTCTCACCTAGAGAGAGTTGATCACAAGCCTAACAACATGCCTCTTCTACCACGGTCCTGACAACCCACTTCTTCAGCACATTCCTCGATTCAACTCCAGCCAAGTGAGGACAACAACAATGGTTCAGCACTCATTCACACAGGGATGACAGTAGCAATCGGAAATTGGGTATGGACATCCAAAAATGGCAATCGTCCACACTAAGACACAGCAAAGCATAGACAAATACGGGATGCTCAGGCTTCACAGAAGGCATGACTCAGTAATTCAATTTTCCCATAAGTTCTCACCGGGTTCATGACCAGGAAACAATGCAGAGATCGATTGCAGAGGCAAAATGGGTTCAGACTCTAGATGGCCGAATGACCAACAAACTCAAGCAAAGGCTGGAAGAATGCGAAGCAAAACCAGGCGGAGGATGGGAGAATGCAAGAGCGAACCCCCAACACAGCTGACTTCTTCAGCTTTAACTACATGCACCCAGGTCGACATATGTCTTCCTGGAGCTGCATGCACTCCATTTTGCATACGTTCCTTTTCCAGAAACTTAGGACAACACTTGGTCAATTGACCACCTTAGCCTTTTAGGAAATAATAATAAATTAGTATCCCCTTTGGAGGTAAGCCCCCTATCTTAGCCCCTAGTCCCACACACTTAGCCTCCTCCCTTACCCAACATTGTGGAAGCTTAGTCCCCTATCACTCTTTCTCCATGGTCATTCTGCACCCAGTGATGTTTATATTTTATTAATGATCTGAATAATTACATATACAAAATCAGGCTCCTGGCCTTTAACACCTAGGCTCTCCAGCCTAAATAACACATAATCCCATCAGCTTATATACACTTGGCTCACCAACCTATAAACATGATTAAAATACATAATATAATTGGGTCACGTCCTTCTGGTATTACAAGATTCGCGCCCCCTTTAATGATGCATCTATAGCTCTCATCCCTACTATGGATAACCCATCAAATTTTGATCAATTCATACCCATCTCCCTCTGCAACAATATATACAAAATCATATCAAATATCATCACTCATAGAATTAAAGATATTTTAAGTGAGAATATCTCTGAAGAGCAATCCAGGTTCCTCCAGGGAAGACAAATCCATCGGGAAATTGGCATCGCTCAGGAAGGATTCCGCTTAATCCACACACAAAAGCAGATGGCCACTACATACAAAGTGGATCTCGCAAAGGATTTTGATAGAGTCAGTCGGCTATATATCAGATTGATTCTGATACATTTGGGCTTTAGTCACTCGTTTGTCACCTAGGTGATGAACTGCATCTCAACCACCTCATTTTCCCTCCTCATAAATGGTTCCACCACCTCCTTCTTCAGAGATGAACGTGGTCTCTTCCATGGATCCCCTCTATCCTCATTGTTTCTCTTGTTGGTGGCTTAAAGCCTCAGCATGATTATCCACAATGAAGTCTCTTCAGCCAATCTGAAAGGTATAAAAGTCAGTCTAAAATTCTCCTTAACACACCTTCTTTTTGTAGATGATATTCTATTTTTTTATGAAGGAAATATCTCTTACATATCCTCTCTCAAAGGAATCCTCCAAACCTTTTGTATAGCCATTGGTATGCAAATAAACATGGATAAGTCCTCCCTCTATGCATGGGGAATGACAAAAAATGAAAATCAGCGTATCTCCAAAATTCTTGGAGATTCGGCCAAGGAACACCTAGAGGGGATGAAATATCTAGGATTCTCTTTAAAGGAAAATGGTTATAGAAAAAAACACTAGCATTGGCTATGTGCAAAAGTGGAAAAACGAATTCTCTCCTGGCAAAAAAAATGTCTTTCCCATGTTGGAAGGCTTCTTTTAGTTAAATCGGTATTGGAGGCTATTCTTGTTTTTTGGAACTCTTTGGCCTGGGTCCCAAAAGGCATCCTTGAGAGAATCATTCAACTCTCCTTATGCTTCCTCTAGTCGGGGTCTGATGAAAAAAGATCATTAGTCATGGCCTCAAGAAAAATGATTTCAACTCCAAAGTATTTTGGGGGATGGGGATTAAAAATCATCCACATATTTTCTCAAGCACTAGCTACAAAATATGTTTGGGGGATCATCTCCAGTGCAGGGTTATGGGCTCGTATTTTAAAAGAAAAATAATTTCCATCAGAATCCATCATCGGTTGGGTCAGGTGGCCTCAAAAAATGGATCTGTTATATGGAAAGACACAGTAAATGCATTCCCCCTGATTGGAAATTGGCTTATTTGGAAGGTTGGAGATGGTGCAGACATCCTAATTGGAAAATATCCTTAGATATAATTCAAAGGAAAACACATCCTCCTAGATCCTCTTATTCAGGCCATCAATGATGAAGGGTTTTACAGTATTAAACAAATATCCATAACGGACATATTTATTGGCACAACTTGTTGGGTAAGTTGGTAGAAAATTGGGCTAAACACATGCACCTATATGGAGGAACTACATCAATGCTCTGTCCACCTCCCTCGTCAATCTCGTAGATCAAAAGGACACTCTTATTTGGTCCTTCAACTCCTCTAGGAATTATGCTCTAAAGCACGGATACACATATTTAATCCTAGAGTGTATAGATGACCCCACCCCCTGGTGGGAAACCACTCTCTGGAAACTAAAGTGCCTAGGAAAATCCAATATGTTCATGTGGCTTCTTCTCACAAACAAATCCCCCACCTGGGAAAATCTGCAAAAACATAGTTTTGTTGGACCTAGTCAATGATCCCTCTGCAAACAAGACAATGAAAATATTTTTCACCTTTTTCTGCAGTGTCTCTTCACAAAAGCAGTCTGGTAAGACATGAACACAACGCTCAGGACCATTTCTTGTTGAGAGGGAACATCAGTTGAGTAGGCCCTCCAATATTGGATCTCCTCCCATGTTTCCTCTCCATACAAAGCCCTCCCTCTAATCTCAGCATGGGGCATCTGGCTGGCTCAGAACCATGCCATTTTAGAGGATCTTGAGCCCTCCCCCTCCTGATTTGATATCTCTTCCCCAGATATACTACAATCCTTTCCACAGCTCCCCTCCCCCAAAAAATCTTCCCCCCTCCCACTATAGACCATTCCATCCCTTGGGCCTTCTTTGACGGAGTTTCTCAAGGCTCCCCCCCCCCTTCCGGAGCAATAGGGGGTATACTACATATGGATGAATCCACCTCGATATCCTTTGCATCACATTTGGGAGATGCTACTAACAACTACAGGGAGTTTGTGGCAGTAAAACTCCTCATAACACTGGAAATTGAAAAAGGAATCACATATCTACACATTTATGGGGACTCAATGCTTGTGATAACATGCTTGAATGGAAGACAATCACTGCACACATATACACTTCAACCATTATTAGACAACATCAGGAAGTTCCTCACATCCATATCACATGTCTCATTTTCTCAGGTATATAGGATCTAGAATCAATAAGCGGACAAACTTTCAAAAATTGGATTGGACCTAGACCAAGGAAACTGGAAAGTCTCGGAAAAGAGCCTACTTGGCTCCTTAGAATTTTTTCACGGCCCTTGGTCCCTTATCTGACTAAAATGTAATCATCCTCTAAACTCTGAAGCTTTATGAACCTGGATGAAAATTTTACATGCAATCTACTCCAACTTGGTTCTCTCTCTCTATATATATATATATATTAAAAAGGGATTGATGTAAAGCGGTATAAGTAAGTGGGATAAAAAAAAATCATTGTGATGATAGACTCAAAAAGAATCAAAGGCTTCTATAAGAAGAATATTATTGGGCCATTGGTCATCTGACCAGATTTTAGTAGGAGAAAAAAACTTGTATCTTTTAAAAACTATGGCAACAAGCCAAGGAATGCTACTACATATACTAATGTAATTTTGCCAACATGAATAAAATTACATGTTTTTTTCACAGGAAAAAAAAGATAACTTAATGAATGACACTCACAACTAGAATACTCGCAAATCAACCATGAAAGAATGCAACACATGAATTAACACTATCATTCACCACAAAATTTGTGTCACTGTATTATTTTCACCTAAATGGAGCTTTGATTACAAAGACTCTTCCTTGAAAGTTGCTTATTCCCCTCCAAGTTCATTTACAATGGACCAATACATATTTTTATAATATATACCCAAATAGGAGTTATAAAACATGAGCTTTTAAATTTCTTATTGACTTTTCACATACTCTCCTATCCTTGTGTGAGTTGATTGCAATTCAAAAGATTTATCAAAAATAACATTTTCATTTAATGACGTTACAAAATCAAACTTGTAGCTAAGCTCATCGTAAATTAAGTTGATTCTAGGTTTGAATTCTAATAAAAT